>BPLT01000037.1:3195000-3385785 GCA_019656295.1 Rhododendron mucronatum var. ripense
GGGTGTGTCTGGAGTGTGTGTATTTATAGGGGAATTCTTGATTGATGACATGTGCAAGTACGTAGTTTTCTGGATCTTTCGGAGGTTTTGTCATTGCGTGCGTAAGCAGTTTGGCTGACCATCATTTGCTTACCCTTGGTATACAAGTTTTGACCAAGTTTAGGAGCAAATGATTTCTTGATTCTGGTGATGTCGCGATGATAATAGTAGTATAATATAGTAGTAAGAATATTATTTTTTTAGTATACTATTGTCTCGTTCTGTTAAATAAGCTAAATGATTATTTTTTTTTGTCCTTATTCAGGGGTTGTTCGGACAAAAAATTAAGCCTGGCTTATTGACTTACCCGTTTGGCTAAATAAGCCAACTGGTTTATTTTTTTGTTCATGGTCAATATTTTTTCGTATTTGTTAATTCTTAGTCAATTTTTTAGGGATTATTGAATCGTCATAGCGAGAGGAATCTAAAAAGTAAAAAATTATGATCGAAATCTAATTTTTTTTAATAAAGGCGAAAAAATTGACTTATTGGCTTATTTTTGTTTTTATTCAAAAATATTAGATTTCGATTGTAATTTTTGACTTTTTAGATACCTTTTGTCATGACGATGTAATAATCCCCAAAAAATTGAAAAAAAAATAACAAATATGAAAAAAAAATTAAATAAGGACAAAAAAATAAATCAATTGGCTTATTTAATTTTTTCGTATTTATTAGTTTTTCATCAAATTTTTGTCCTTATTGATTTTTGTGAAGTTGTTCATACTAAACTAATACTTTCTGTCAAAAATAAGTTATTTTCACTAAACTAATGCATTCAATAAATTTTCTCTCACAAACACTCAACACATTTTCTATAATTTTTAGTTCAGTGAAAATAACTTGACTATAAATAGCTACTTTAAATCGTCCATAGTTTCCGAGTTACTAGAAACGCCCCGTAAGTATTCTCTCAACTGCATAGATATCTGTAAAAGTTGCATTGGAGTTCTAACTATTTTGTCTTTTTAGGTATATTATCTCGTGTTCAATGGGCTCACGTTAGCCTGAAAAATCACAATTCATGTTTCATTTTCTAACCCTTCTACCTCCGGAGGTTGTCATGACACTTTTAACTAGGGGTGATACCGGTCCGGTTTCGACCTGTTTGGGTGTATTTTTTGGTCGAAACCGGTTATCCGGTTTGAGATTTTTAGAAACCGTTACCGGTTGAGATAAACCGGTTCCGGTTTCGACCGGCTCAACCGGTTCCGGTGCGGTTTATCCGGTTTTCATTCATGAGCCTTATATTGGGCCCAACACATCAAAAAATTTACAATTCAACCTATAAAATATCAACCAAAAATCTATAATTCAACCATTTTTTTTGGGCCCAACAAAAAAGGATCAATTTTGAGTCTAATACATAAAAAAAAAACTCATAAAAACATAATTAAGCCTATAAAAACAGTTTTTATATAATAAATATATTTATTAGACCAATATATACTACAAAATATCAACCAAAAACCCATAATTCAACCCCTCCCCTATGTTTTTACATATATATGTATATATTATACATATATAAAACCGGTCCGGTTTCAACCGGTTTTTAAAACATATAAACCGGATCGAAATTATTTTTCCGGTTTATAAAATTTTATAAACCGGAATCGAATCGAAATTATCCAACCGGTTTAAAAAATCCGGTCCAATCCGGTTTTTCCAGTTTCGATCGACTTTCCGGTTGCGAGTAACAGCCCTACTTTTAACTGGTCCGATCTACTCCATTTAACTGCAGAAATGGTAAAATTCAATTTCTAGAAAAACTCAAGGTCAGAGGTCCAAATTCCAACTATGTGAACTGTGATGGACCATTTGCTCACCAAAACAAGATATACTATTCGGTGGTGGGAAAAATTCAAAAAACCCCCTGAACTTTGAACCCAATGTCAAATAGGCACCTAAACTTAAATAAACTTCAATTGAACACCTGAACTTTCACTCCATTATTCAATTTACCCCCTGCTGTCTCAATCCGTGACTTTCCTAACGGCAACCGTTGAGCTGTACACTAACAGACAGAACAAAACGTTAGAGGGAGAAATTGGAGAGAAACAACTGTGATCTGGCACCTTTTTAAGGCTTCGTTCAGCTAAATAAGCCTACTCTCTTATTTTTTGTCCTTATTCAATTTTTTTTTTCATATTTGTTAGTTTTTCGTTAGTTTTTGGGGATTATTGCATCGTCAAAACAAGAGAAATCTAAAAAGTAAAAAATTATGATCGAAATCTATTTTGTTAATAAAGACGAAAAATTAGCTTATTGGCTTATTTTTGTCTTTATTCAAAAAAATTAGGTTTCAATCGTAATTTGTTGCTCTTTAGATTGCACTTGTCATGACAATACAATAATCTCCGAAAAAGATGATGAAAAACTGCTTTGTTTGGATTGATGTTTGAAATTTTTTTTGAAAAATAGTAGGGGTAATAAGTGGAGAGAGATAGAGAGAGAAATGTTGGAAGTATGGAGAATTAAGGGGGAATATTTTAAAAAATTCTTTTTGAATTGTAAAGAGAATGAGGCAAAAATACAAAAAGATTTGAATAAGGACAAAAAATAAGCCAGTAGGCTTATTTAGCAGAACGGGGCCTTAAAAAGGTGCCAGATCACTGTTGTTTCCCCTCCAATTTCTCCCTCTAACGTTCTGTTTTGCCTGTTAGTATCCAGTTCAGCGATTGCCGTTAGAAAAGTTACGGATTGAGACGGAAGGGGGTAAATTGAATGACGAAATGAAAGTTCAGGTGTTCAATTGAAATTTATTTAAGTTCAGGTGCCTATTTGACATTCGGTTCAAAGTTCAGGGGTTTTTTTGAATTTTTCCCTTCGGTGGTTGAAGGAGGAGTCTTTTCTCTATAATTCTTATTCATTTAGGTGAGATTAGGTAAGAAAGGAAAAGGGTTAATCAAAATATTTTTTTTGGGTACTTTTTTCTTCTCAATTTTCACCAAAATGTTCAATTCAAATGATTGATTTTTTTTTTTAAAGAAATCGCAACCCTTTTATTTCTTTTCTTTTCTCATGAAATCATTCCGTCTAAATGGGCCGTTACAGTAGAAAATAAGCGTACTCTAAATACGCAAAATCCCTTTACAAAAGACACTGCTTAGGAATTCCCAGTCCAAAATTCTAAAGTCGTAATTTCCAAGGCAAAACGACAAACCAATGGAGGATATATGGACCCACGTTATTCTTCTTATATATTATTATATTATATGCTCACCATGAACAACAACATCAAATACCAAGAAAAATTATTGGAAGAAGGTGAGTTAAGTGGGGCCCAGGGGCGGACACAAAAGGTGCGGGTGCCCGGGACCAGCAGAACTCCAAATATTTCTGCTGATTATACAAGTTTTTCAGGTTAATTTGAAAAAAAAAATCTATACGATCGGCCCTTGTAAATCCATTGTTATAAGTACCTCTCTCTTTTTTTTTTTTTTTTTTTTGTGTTCTGAAAACCCCCTTAGAGTTTCAAGTTATCAGCCTTTTTTTGGTCACAGGCACTATTAAATGGCGGTTACGTATATACACACAGTCTCATATCCTTTTTAGAACTAGCTAGTAGTAACATATGTTATGGATTGTAATATTTTTGTTATGGATTGTAAGGCCATCCACAGTGGTATAATCAAAAGTCAATTGTTTTTAAAGTTAATAATGTTGGTGCAAAAAATGGCTTACAATGGTATAATCAAACTTAACAACATTCTTAGAAATAATCAAATTTTGGGCTTTGAATAACCAAAACTAGCAACCTTTGTCAATAATCAAAATTTGTGAATTCTACATCACATAAGTGAACTAGTTTCAAAATTTGTATACACGCATATTTCAATTGGTATTTTTTTCTTCTCTTCTTCACCTACTCTATATCTTCTTCACTTCACCCACAAATTATTTCTCTTTCTTTCCCTCAAAAAGTGAAGCTCATATCTCTCGATCATCTACAATTTAACCTATTATCACCGGATTAAGATATTTCACTTTTCTTTCTCATTTCTTTTTTTTTCCCCCAAAAAATTCATAATATATAGGAGGGAAGAAAGCCACTGATTTTTTCCCAAAATTAAGATAAGGAATCGATATATTTTTGCCAAAAAAAAAAAACATAAATGGAGGAATGACAGGAAACAAAGGAGGAGAGAGAGAGTGAAATTGTAATGGACTCTTATTTTGGTTATGAATTAGAAGTGACGATTGTGAAGCTCAACATTGTTAAACTTAGCAACTTCTTAAGCGAATAATCAAAAGCTGATTTGTCAACTTTTGATTATCAATTTTTAATTATACTACTGTGGATGGCCTAATATAGAATTATACGTGATTTAGGCCCTTTGCTAAGTCCAAATTCTACATCAGCCACTGGTCGGAGCCACATTAAATGGAAAAGAGGCCTTTAAATAAATGTAATCCAAAAATTTACATCAAGCAATAAAACATCCTAATTCCTCATTCTGGAATGGTGATCCGCTCGGTGTACGTACAGCGGGTCGGATCTTCTGAGAGAGCAGGCAGCCCAAGTGCGTCCGGCCCAAGTGAACTCCAGCTAAATGGGTCACCCGTGATGTTAGGCCCAACGGCTAGTCGGACTTGGCCCACTGCACTCATGTAGGTCCGAAATTGTGCGCTTGGAATGTCCTACGTATTTCTTCTAAACAAGGGTACTACTAGTATTTGGCTTTACCTTCTTCCGAAGTGAAAAACTTCTTTACGGAGTAATCAGTAAATAAGTTTATGACGCTCAATCGCGCACATTTAAAAGTGTTTAGGACGGTCTGAATTGGAAACCAATCTTGACCAGCAAAAATTACTAATTGTTACCGGTCAAAATTCAAAAACAGATCTCAACTATTGAGTGCCGAAATTAATGACCGAAATTGTGCGGAACTGTGAATGCCGTGAATGACTCTCTCTCTTTTCTAAACAAGAGAATTGCGATGGATGACTCTTGATCGATGGTGTGGAGCAGAATAATGAACACAACTGTAGAACCCAAAAACAAAAAGAAAGAATGTAAACATCCACATGCTATATACTAACTCTAACGGGTTTGGCTAAGTGGTTGTGAGATTACGGGTTCTATTCGTACGGAGGCCAAACATTTCAACCTTAGGGTCACTGAAAATTATGCTGACTCCGAAATTAATTGAGGTGCGTGTAACTGACCAAGACATCCGGTTGTGAAAAAAAAATCCACATGCTATCTGCCACTCTTTGTTTTTAATGCGATGAACACTGAAAGGATACATTTTGTTTTGCGAAACCAAAAAACAAAAGAAAACAAGAAAGCCCATTCTCCCTAGGCAAACGAAACCAAGAGAAAAAACAAATTGGGCCGCATACAAAGAAGTGATTTGATACCACTCGTTAATTCTTTTAAGAAAAACCCATTATTATCCCCATCCTAAATGGAGACTGATACTTTACCAAACAAACCCTCTTCGAAATGTCACTAGTTACTCAGTTTGCCTTTTGTTTCTTTAGGTAAACCATGAGGAAATCAAAGGCCTTGTTCAGATCAGGGAGAGTCTTGGACACACTCTCTTTTTCCAAGCACTTGTGGGCCCAAGCAACAAGTCTAGGGCACTCTTCCACCATGAGGAAGTTGCCACAATGCTCAAATGCAGAAAACCAAGGGTAGAATGGGATTAGGGCCACATCCACAAACCCTAGAGTTTCACCACCAAAGTAGGGCTTTTGTCCAAGCTCTCCTTCTAGCAGCTTAAAGCAGTCCAAAAGCTCCTTCTTTGCAGCTTCACCTGTGGATGACCATAGTTGCATCCCAAGGCTATATACCTGTAAAACAATTATCAAACCGTATAAAAAAGAATTGAATTGAGTTCCAAGGCTATTTCGAAAAACTTGATATATGAATGTATCAATGTATACAACCCCAATAGGTTTAGCTCATTTAGCAAATGGACATGAGATTGCAAGTGTGAATTACACGGAGGTCAAATATTTTAAATGTTGGAACTACCGAAAGATTTACCCGGCCGTTAACTGAAGAATTTCAAAATGAGTAGTTGCGGGCAAGCTGGCCAAACATCTCATTATCATAAAAATGTATAGGACTCACCTTCTTGTCCACAAAATCAGCCCAAAACTTGGCCTGTGCTCTCTGGTAAGGATCAGAAGGCAACAAAGGAGATTCCTGATTCCACACCTCATCAATGTACTGAACTATAACCAGTGACTCACAAACTGGTTTCCCATTGTGTATCAAAACAGGAATTTGCTTCTTGACAGGGTTCATCCGGAGGAGCAATGAGCTCTTATCGCCCAAATTCTCTTCCTTGTAATCATATTCTATCCCTTTCTGGGCCAAGGCTATTCTAACCCTAATCCCAAAAGGGCTTAACCATGTACTCAGTAGAGTGATTTTTTCATCTGCCATTTGGATTTGGAGAATAGAAAGAAAAGTGAAAAGCGTATTCTGGGAAGTGGTCGTTTGTTGTTGTACTGGGATGTGAAGGGTGTGTTTGGAGTGTGTGTATTTATAGGGGAATTCTTGATTGTTGACATGTGCAAGTACGTAGTTTTCTGGATCTTTCGGAGGTTTGTCATTGCGTGCGTAAGCAGTTTCACTGCCCATCATTTGCCGACCCTTGTTATACAAGTTTTGACCTAGTTTAGGAGCAAATGATTTCTTGATTCTCGATGATAGTATAAAATAGGAGTGGTACGAATATTTTGGTATACTACATAACTTCATATTTCCATGTTTTTTTTGGTAACGGGATGTTTGGACCTTGTGTGCAACTCGACTATTTTCGGAACTTTGAAGTTAGCGATCGAACAAACCCCAATGGCCCATGAGTTTAAAATGTTTGACCTTTGTAGAATTTAAACATGCGATTTCATCAAGGACACTCAAGTCCAGTTCCGCTAAAATTCTTACATTTTTTAAGTAGTACTTATTTTTCGATTTACTAGACAGATTATTTTCTCATAATACATCACCTTTAATTTAAAAAATAAGTATAAGTACTTATTTAAGAATACGTATTTATTTTAATTAATGGAATACACACTCATTTTATTTCTCATGCTCTTGGCCAAACCCCTTTGATTTTCCCCATGTTAGGGTGCGTGGTTGTGTTTTCCCATTTTGCGAAATATCAAATACCCACGAACATTAGAAGCATATTCCAAAAGTTGGATATTAATTTGGGCTCAAAATTGTGTTATTCGTAGGAGAGTTTAAGTTCGCAAAATGAATATCGAATTGCCAAAATGTAATTGTTCCAACATTTTCGAATAAAAATTTTGATTCTGAAACTTTTGCTTCCTCTAGACCTCTTCCCCAACCAAAAAGCAAAAAAGAAGGATAAACACAAGTAGAATCACAACACTATCTTTTCAATTCCAGTATGCTAACTAGATCCATCCATCCCCCGCCAAAATTGGAAGTTTATAAAAAATAAAAAATAAAAGAGGCACCCCTCGCAGTTTTGCTCGATACTGATTGTGGCTTATAGGGGCGAGATTAGTAATATTGTACCGCATTGGGCATAGCATGTCCGTAAATCATCACTAATGAACTGATGAAGAGAAATCTCACATTTGCCGTCAAGGTTATGAAACAAAAGTTCCATGTCAAAGAAGAGTAGCAATGCCACATTTCTGGGTAAGAAACTCAGTGATACTACAATAGATCCACAAGTAATATTCCGGCCACATTATATGGAAAAATTGAGATGCGTCCATAAAATGAGGATTGTTAAACTAACCATAATTTCCAGAAAAAGGATATATCATACAAAATGAATTGAATCCTGAGCTTGTTCTCTCACTCTGCCATAAACCAGCACGGGCGCAAACGGAGAGAGAAAATTTTTGGCAGTTATCGAAACCCGCCCCGTCATCTCAAGTTTGACCAGAGGAAATGCCGTGGAAATGAAAACTCTCTCGTACCCCTTCAGCATGCATCAAAAAGATAATGACATACTCTTGGAAGATGCCACCATTAGACGAAACTTGACTAGGAATGTATCACACAGATTATACACCAACGTATTGCCACAGGAATTCATCAGGAGACTACAACATTTACCTACAAAAACGATGAACAATATTAGCCCGTTATAATAAATTAATAGTAACAGTTGCAACATTGAGGAAATATCTATAACAGTAACGAATGGCAACATTCTGCCTTGTTTAGGAAAAGTAAAGTTGCCTCGTCACATTAACATACCACACTAAGTTGCTCGAGGATCTGGATGTTATTTTTCCTGGCTAACTGTTCTGAGACGTTTAATAAGGTTCTCTTTCAACGACTCTGGGATTTGTGACAGAAATTTTCGTTTGGCTTCCACTATCAACAACTTCCTGCATTACAAAAGCATCAACAAGAAGATGTATTAGAGTTTCCACCTCATAAGAAAACAAATCACAGAAGAATAATACAGTACCAATAGGAAGATGGAATAAGGAAGAACCAACAGGTAGTTATGAAGCACATAAAAAGATCATTTTGAATATCCCGGCCCATCAAAATACATGACAAAACATGAACCACTGCAATAGCATGATGTCCAACTGAATCCAGAGTTGGCAGGCCTGGGAATGGGATCAAAGTTTGACGGATTCCCAGATGATGTAATCTGCCATCCTTTACTACTCCACTTCGTTAATGAACTAACATGGTCAAAATGCGTCCATATTCCCTTATATTGAGAACCAATTCAATTGACTGAATTACTTCAATGTTGAGTCGTTGACCTAAGAATATATTACTGGGCAGAATTACTTTCCAGATGAGAACTCAGATCACAGATAACACCCCAAAAAATACCCCACTATTCTGAAAAAGGTAACTAATTAAGTTGATTACATTTCTCGTCTATTATTGTCCTTTAATTTGGGATCTCACAGGCTCAACCATCTGGCTAATAATGAGGCTAGTTTAGGAACCCGGCTCCTGTGGGAAATATGCTAAGCGTGCAAAATAAAAAATCCAACTACCACAGCTCCTGTGATTACAACAAAACTTAACTTGGTCAAAGGCAAGGACGAAGCGAGGATTTGATAGTGATGGTGGCCAAGAATGTACATCCATAATCATCGTTGGAACCACAAATCAGAAATCTAAACGATTGTTTTTCAATTTTTATAGATTCAATCCATTGAGATTTTGGAGGGCAATCGTTCACACTCGTTGTCTTTGGCATTAGACATTGACAGTAACACTTTCAAAAAAATTCAACATTCTTTTGCAACTAGTATTCGGATTCCTTTCCCATCTATAGATTACAATACCAATAAAGGAATAATACACACACACACATACATAACAAATCAACCACAACAAAATTCTCACATTCGGCTTTGCCGTTGTGGTGGTAGAGCAGTAGAGCTAGCCAATATAAAACTAGGGTGCTGGTTCACTTATTTTTCGAAAGTGTTTTGTGAATCCTGGTTCACTAATATCTCTACCAAATAGTAGCAACACCCGACAGAGAAATGAAACATCGTTAAACAACCAAAAGCATAATAATAAAATTTTACCAACTTATCATAATCTACTTCTAAGGGTTAACTAAAAGTGCAATTAGAAGTATTGGACCAAAGGAACGGGAATTAAAAAATAACTAGGAAAGAGAGACAAAGTAAAAGAACAAACAAAGGGGGATATACAATCCAAACTATTGGAAAACTAATTTAGCATCTAGAGAGGGGTTGTTGGAAGGGTAGGAGCGACCATGGCCACTGCCTCCCGTAGTCCTTGGTTAAAGTGTTCAGGTGACCCCAAACCCCTTCCCCAAATATGAACCAACCAAACCCTTTAGGAATCCTCAAAATTTATAAAACCAAGACTGAACTGGCATTGCCAAAGAACCAGAAAACAAAATCACATGTACTAGTTCCAGGTCAATTTCCGGGTTAGACATTCTACATGTGCACTTTCCGTAAAAGAGAAAAAGAAAAGGATATTACTCAATTGGTCTCAGACAAGACCCACCAACTCAACTCTTATGGTGCCCAAACTCAAGCTACCATAGGTGGAAGAAGTAAGAGGAGATCCAACTTCCCAGTCACGAAATATGGTTAACAACACAGCAAAAGATTTCGGCAGTTTAAACCCAGACCAAAGCTATTCTCCTAGCATCGACTTGGGAGATTAACAAAACTTAATTGACAATTCTGCTGTTGACACAGGGCTCTAATTCTATAGTTTCACTCTTCAAAGAAACCTCTTCATGATTCTATACTACCATTCACAATTGAATGAGAGCTGATATCCACTGAAAATTAAAAACAGCTATATATTTAAGGCCTTCATATCCAAGTCTCATGTTTCGAATGTGCGCTAACGAAAATATGAAACATATGTTTTCAATGTGCAATTGCGGCTGTAAAAATTGTAATATGTCATACGAAAGAGATAATTTTAAGCCACTAAACAAGGACATAATCCCACTATGTGGGATCACGCAAATGATCTATTTTCTTCATTTGGGTCCATCCAAACCCATTACATTAGTTTAGGCTAGTCTCCTAATCCTTTCTCCTCCTCAACGTGCATCTATTTTTGACCCTATCATTGAACTTTGAAGCCTTCTAGTTCTACCTGTATACCATTCTGGCATTCTTTCTTACTGTATCATAGCATAGAAAAAAATTAAATATATTCAACTTGAAAAGCCTTGATCCTACTCACTTGGGATTGCCTTAATCCTACTCACTTGGGATTGCCTAAATGAACTTATTTTCTTTAGACTTCACTTGGCTCTTTCCAAAGCCATTTATGCCCTTTCTTGCCACCACAATCTAAGTCTTTTTGACAGTATCCTTGTCCTTTTGGCACCTTTTACCTTAAACAATCACTACTAATTGGTGTATTAGGGTCGGATCGTCTTATGCAAATGCTATTGTCACTTGATATCTTCTATTGGTCCCACTTCCAACTTTCCTAGGAACAGCTATGAATTCATGAATGCAAAGAAAGACATAATTTGATGGGGTAACAATTTACAAAGTTCTTACCATAGACACTAAACATGAGGATTATTATTATTTTTTTGATCAGCACTTCACACAATGATTGTCTACGTCAAACTGGCACTATAAGCCAATAACCATCTCTTTGAACACTCCCAAGTTCAAATTGAAGGTTAAAAGGAATTTTAATATCAGAAAGTCTACACACACAGACAATCTGTGCACAAATTGTGCACAAATTTTAATGTGGGGCCCACCACGGGTCCCACACAAATGATCTAAGCTGTTCAGATTTAAGAATAATGAAAAGTTAGACAATTGGATCGAGCATCTATAGGAATAGAATTGAGCTAATTTTTTACAAGAACCCTCAAAAACTTGTTTTACATTTAATGAACGACTCGGATTATTTGTGTAGGACCCGTGGTGGGCCCACAATAGAATCTGTGCACAGACTGCTGTGTGTGTAGCAGGGCTCTTTTAATATTTCCAAATTGCAAACATTCACAACTAAACCTTCTATTAAATCTTTGCACCTAAAAAGGACATTATGTAACTTTGCATTGGTATCTCTAATAAGTTCCAATACTGCTCAATCAAACTATGTTCCTAAAGTATCACTCCTTCGAATTTAAAAAAATGTAAAGATTCATTGCTGGTCTCTTTTCAACAATATACGTACTCAAATACCATGCCTTCTAGATAAATATTATAAAAGTTAAAGAAAGCTTACTTCAAATCACTGCTATTTGATGTCATGTTGCCTGCTTCTTGCAAACAAGCCTTCTTCTTAGAACACATCGATCGATGAACTTCCTCTGTCCAACCACATGATCGCAAAAATGAAGAAGCTTCTTTTTGTAGACTGAGCATTTCAAAGATATAAAAGTTAGAACCTATGAGGAGAGCAATTTCCAATGCGACCAATATAAACAACCCTTCTCTAACTTAAACTTTTCCCAAGAAAAAGAGAAGATGAAACATTTAAGGCCTGAATTATCTAAAATCACCATAGAAAATATGGAATAGCCATGCTCAAATTGCCTTAAGGAAAATCGCTATCTTGTATATACAATTGAGAGGAGAAAAAGAGAAGACTCCGAACAAGGTCACCCAAAAGGTGGATCTCTACCTAAGCTTGGTTACCACAAACGGAATACACAAGATGACAAGATTCAGGTCATGAGTATCAATTTCAAGATCAGAAATTTTAAAACCTCCATATAAATCACAAGATTCACAACTGCCCCACTCTTAGCAGGTCTTCACTGACACCTATTAATGCATAATAAGATAATGCAGCATTTCCAAGATGTCTTCGATGAATTGAAGCTGGAAAAACCACTTCAACAAAACAAGAAACCAGTTACAGGCTAATAGAACCGATTTTTCCAAAAAGCATGCTAGAAAGAAGTTATCAACTACAAACACAAGGCATGCTAGTTGTATTCAAACATCTAAAATAGATATATATGGAGATAGGACCATAGGTGTAACGTACACTTCTTTGAGATCTTCAAGTTCTGCCCGATTTACACCAGCTTTGGCAAACAAAATACATGAATCCTCATCCTGGAGTTTTCTTTTGGATCCTGAGATATTAGAGGGACCGTCGACACCGCCATTCTTCAATTCGTGCTTGTTGGCTACTATTTCTGCTGTCACGGCATTTCTTCCATTATTATCCTCGGGCTTACCTGCTTCTACAGAATTAGCAGGTGTACTCTTGACTTTACCATTCCCATTCGCCAAAGGATAAGCTTTTATGTTCCCATTATCAACTGGATCAACTGATTTACTTTTGGTAGCACCATTTCCGTTTGATGATAGCATATTCGTCTCACCGTTCTCCATGGAAATTGAGGCTTTCACATGCCCATTCCTTCCATTAGATTGAACTACTTTTACATCTACAATTGGAGGAAACTTTTTGGAACTAGAGTTTCCAAGGCTACTTATGTTGTCCTGAGCACTAGAAGGCACTTCATTGTCCTGTGATTTGCTCAAGTTATCCTTCTCAACAGAACGATCAACAGATGGGTTCATATAAACTGGTTTCGCTGAATAAACAACATTTTGGCTTCTAGATGTGTTGCTTCCATTGCAATCTTGAGACTTCACTCCATTGGAAGCTAATGCAGCTTTGGCAAGCCCTGGCCTTTGTTTAGAACGAGAAAAGAAAAGTATATAAACTTTTTCTGACAAAACCTCCTGCAGACTAGACAGTTTAACGTACGTATCATTGCAGCAATACCAGCGGCCCATGGCATCCTGTAGATGTGGAGAACCAAAAATCAGCAAACAAATAACATCTTTTATCTTCAAAAAACATGTCAAGAATACCTAATATTTAATGTCGCAAGATATGTTGAAAGAGACCTTGATGTATGCATAGTAGTGTCCCGAGTCAGGTGAGAAACCTGAATGCACAATGGTACCGAAAAGGTTATACTCTGCATGTTTTTCCTGCAATTCAGGCCAAAAAATTGTAAGACAAGAATGAACAATACCATTAAACAACGAAACCAAAAAAGCACAGTGAATAGTATATAATAGAGCAAAGCATAAACAACTATTGATTGAAACAAATCCCGAAGCAGTAAGACAAAGTGTTATGTCATTGGGCCTAGCTCCTGTTTCATGTTTGGTCATGTCCCTATTCCCAAAAATGGGCCTGATCATGCCTACATCAGCAGTCAAGTTCATCTTGCCCCACATGCACAGGATGTGAAGCACCGAAACAATCTTAGCATCTCCCTCATTCGCACAACCAAAAGAGTGCTTCACATTTACGTTTCCTGCTTTCTCCTCCTCCACAATTTTCAACTTCTCTCATAAGCCAACAGCGCCCCCCTAAAAATGGCCATCCAAATTTTGGCCTGCCAAAGCCTATGTGCCTCAGAATTGGGGCCTCCAAGCAATCCCCCCCACCCCTGGCACCAGTCCATTGGAAAGCGGCCATTCATTTACCCATCCATTGCTTGCTACCACAATGACATAATTTTTGTGTGCCTTCAACCAAGCTACACTTGCTACCCTTTAACCCATCCATTGCTTGCTACCACAATGACTTGACGAGACTCACATGTCCATACATTCTGTTTCACGAGACCTGTCTTTTTTCATGTTAGGGGGAGCATACACATAGGGCTGCCTGGAGACTGCAAGTTAGGGTCCTTCTAGGAAATCAGAAAATGAATTTTGAATCCCATGAGGCACCAGTAGTACCTTGGGAATCAAACCCAAAGTAAGAACGGTCAAGCATTATACTGAATTTCAGAGAATCAGAAGTGTCTAACAAGTTCTCAAACAAGAAAGAGAATAGGTGCAAATCCAATACATAACTACGATTCCCAGCACTATAAGCCTCCCTTGTATAAGAAAGACAGCTCTTGGAAAACTAAAGTTTGTGCAAGGCATTGAAACATGGAGGAGACCAAAGGTTTAATACAGCAGTGGAGACTAAAAAAGATCAATAAAATGCTGAGGTTGACCGGGATAAATAGAACGAAGTTTACAACATACCACGAGTAGTAACAATGTTGTTAAATGTTAAAACTATCACTTGGCAATATCCTAAAGGGATATAAGAGTCGATGAAATGGTCAATACTCCAATAACTCAACAAGCAATATTACCAACTCATGATCTCGCAGAGACTGTTTCGAAACAGCAACCACCACCACCACTAAAAAGTGAAACAGGAGGAAAAAGGTTTCTAGCATTAATTTCAGTACACTGAACTTCACTGTAGTCTTCCAATTTATCTCAGCCTCAAAAATGTTACTAGGTTAAAAGTCATATCAGACGACTTTCCAGAATGTGATAACAAGGTCTACTAAAACAACTCTTTTGTACATATTATACCAAATTCAATAAAAAAAACTAAGCCTAATACATTCAAATGCAGTCTTCAGAACTGTAAGTGTTTTACAAACAGCTCAACATACCTTGCTTGCTTTGCACATATAGCTTGAAAGCACCAGAACTTCCTCAAATGAAATGGTTTTGTCAATCTTCCCACCAAATATGCCCTCGAACCTCTTTGAAGCCAAAACATAGGAATGCCAATCATTAGCTATAAGGTATGACAATATCCACAGTATCATAACAAGATGAAAAATACATATAAAAACAAAACCCTTACCTTCAATTGGACTACAAGGATATTCGGTGCTTGAAGTAAAGACATTTGCTTCCTTGCTGCGACCAATTTCTTACAACTAAACGAGCATAAAAAAGTTTAGAATCAAGTACATTAGAGAGAGACAGAAAGTGAAATACATAAATAAATAAATAAATGTAGGGAGAGTGAACTTTACTTCTCACACTTGTATTTGTTGTTCCCATCCAATGTCTCAGCTTGAAAAAACTTCTGCAGAGACTCTTTAAGAGAACTACTATTCAACACATCAAGGCTCATATCCATGATCTCATCGACCTTATTTGACTCTACACCGCATGATAAACACTTCACCTGACTCTGCAGAGTACCCCCAAAAATTTCCTTAACCACTGTTCCGCCACCACCAAAACCCTCATTTCCACCACCACCCTTCCGCCGCTGCTGCAACTGCTGCAACTTCTTGAGGCGGAGGCAGGTGTTGTGGCAGGCGTCAATCACGTACCGGAGAAACTCATGTGCGTCCTCCTGCCGCCCGATCCGGAAGTTCTCCGCGAAGAGTTTCAGGCAGTTGTTCATCTTCGCCGGCGTGTCAAAGGTTAGTTCACTACCCAAGGACCTCACAATCCGCTTCTCTAATATACAAAACGGACAGTCCCGCTTCGGCTCCGCCGCAAAATCACCTGCAGAAGAAGAAAATACAAATCAAATCCAAGCCCTAACTTACAAAACCAAAATTGGTGGGAATGAAATGACACAACTATATAAATGATAGGTCTTAGTCACTTAATCCTACCTACGGCCCTTTCGCTCACACTCTTAATCCTTGCTCTGCCCTCATGCTCTCAATCCTTTCCTCGCAAATTTTAATAGTCTAGGATATTCTTCAAAGATGCTTTCGCACACGTGCACGCGGATTACATGACTTAGCCTTGCCCTTCCTAAGTTATTGGTCTGTTATTTTCTTCGGTATTATTTACTTCTCCTAATTTCTCGTTCAGCTTTTTGTCAAAAAATTTAGGAGCAATAATTGGTCGCAGCGAGAGGAATCGTAAAAGCCTAAAAAAACAAATAAATCACGGGTGAAAAAAGTTCAGATAAGACGACACTAAATGACAAAAGAGCCAACCGGTTCAAACACTTCTCATCCTTAGTGAACTTTTTGTGCTTTTGATCGAAGTCTATAATTTCTAGACTACTTCAAGCGAACTTCTTGTGCTTTTGATCGTAATTTAAGACGACACTAGATGACAAAAGAGCGAACTGTTCCAAACATTTTTCATCTTTAGCGAATTCTTTGTGCAATTGATCGTACTCTATAATTTTCAGACTACTTTAAGTGAACTTTTCGTGCTTTTGATCGTAAATTCTAATTACCAGACTACTCTCGTCGACATAAGCAAGCAAAACTTCAAATCAAACGCAAAATCCAACAAAAACTTCAGAACGGACGAACAAAAACACCGAACCAACAATCCAAGCAAGGACAGGGCCGTAGCGGCGACAGACACGCGATATGCACATATATATATATATATATATACGTACAGGAAGAGGAGTGGTTGAAGTTGAGGCAGAAATTGGCGAGGGGCGGGGTGTAGGTGAGGCACTGGAGGACGCTGTTGAGGTAGCACGAGTTCCCGATGTTCCGCAACCCTAACGGAGGACCGGTTTTCCGCTTCTGGGGGAGTAGGCTCGGCTGCCAGCTCATTTGCAAGGCCATCAACGACCTCCCGATTCCAGTTCCAATTCATCGGACGAGGCCGACAACGACAACCCCCGCCGCCGCCAGGGCCACGATCGCATCCTCTCCTCTCTCTCTCTCTCTCTCTCTCTCTAAAGGCGTGTTGAATCGAGTTGTGGATAGTGATGGAATTGTTGTTGGGGGTCAGTGAGGGGTCGAGGGGGTTTTGTGGAGTGGAGATTTGGAGGAGGGGGAATGGGGGAAAAGGAAACCCCTGGAAAGTTTGTTTCAATTCATAGTTAGGGTGAGTGAGAGAAGGTGTTTACCCCTCCCTCTCTCTCTCTCCTCTCTCTAGCCTTCTGCCCGTGGAGACAAGTACCGACCGTGTGGTAATTTAGAAAAGCTATGGGGTGGTCTTGGACTCTTGGGCCCACGGCAACAGATCCGGGACGCCGATCTGGCTGTCTATCTCGGCAGTGGACTTCTCGGATTTATAAAATTTTGGATTAAATCTAAGTTATTTGTGTTGAGATGGACGGCTAGATCAACCGCACTACTAACGTTTTCCATTCCCACAGCAACTTGGTGCCCGAACACCTCATAACAACACAAATTTCAATCGGACTCATACGCAATCGGTAAACTTAGTGGTGGACTCTATCTCTATTTTTTTAATTTTTTGGTCAAACGGAATAGTTGTGATGAACCCTATGTGAATGTGTTTTGTTGAGAAGTGTCAGAGGCACAACTTGGCTATGTGCCTATGTCTAAGACCCATTGAATAATTACTTTTAATTTAAGGCAAGTACCGAAATGGTCTAGGGTTTTTTAAGACCATTATTCACATTTGGATTGGGCCACTGTTTTTTAAATAAAAAAAAAAAACAAGAGAGAATGACAGCTCAGGACGTGTTTTAATAATTAATATCCGCTAAGGACAAGCTAAGAACATTTGTTAATATAGCTTGTCCTTGGCGGATATTAATTATCAAAACACGTCATAAGCCGTCATTTTTCAAAAAAAAAAAAAACACTATTGGGGCACCGTTTGGCGTACATACTCATCGAAGTCGTTGAATTTGTTTAAACTAAGTTTTTAAGAATATGTTTAAGATAAAGCACATCATTTGGATATTGGCAAGAGTTGGATTGATTATAGTCTTTGAATTCGGAGGGACAAAAAATTGAATGAATTGATCGAGCATTTACCAATATCCAAATTAGTTATTTCTACTAAATGCCCTTAAAAAATAAATCGAACCGCTCCGATGATAAGTGTTGAACCCCAAAATGGGTCCCACGTTTGTTTTGATGTGCACCAAATAGTGTACTGTACCCATAGTTGGGCTCCTCTTTTTTTTTTTTTTTAATAACAGATGACGCCGTACAATGCCACCGCGAGATATATGAAAAATTCGATCAAAGTCATCTAGATGTCCAATGTATTCATGGTGCGTAATGTTGGGCTCCTCTTTTAAATCCTTGTTTTATTGTTTGTTACAGTTGTTTTTGTCGTACTTTTAATACTCCCTCCGGAGTTCAATTAAAAAGTTGTGACGAAGACCTGTGTGAGCTGTCCCTATAAAAGTTAATACAACTTGAACGATTTCAAATATGAGATCTTACGAGGGAGCATACAAAGTCCCGAATGTGCTTGCTGTTGAGGTCGATTTGATATTTCTAAGGGAGTAATAAACAATTAACTAAACTACTTAAGATCTTTAGCAAGGCGAGGTGACAAGCTGTAGTAATCTAATTGGTCACTACTTCGTTTTCAATTGTATGGACTGGAGTATGATCTTTCTCAAAAGCTTGTCAACAAATCCATTACTGGTGTCTCGAGTCAAATTACGGTTAGATTTGGTCGGTTTTGTTTATCCACTTGTCAAGTTCAGATGGACTTCTTCAAGTCTTCGACTCATCCTCGTGGGTATTGATTACCAGCCAATTGATTCTTTTTAAAAAAAATAATAATTTATTTGCTTACTTTGAGTCTTAATTAAGACATAAATACAATTACCCTTGTCCTTTTAATCATTGTAATCTTTCAGAAATTAATAAAAAATTTCTTTTTGTCGGTAAAAAAGAGAGACACAAATAAGCAAAAATTCAGAGACATAATAGTCTAGTACAATAAAAATCAAGAATTAGTAAAGGAGCCCTGACTCATAGTCATATACCATGAAAGACACTTCAAGTTGCCAAAATGTGCAAGTTTATGGAATTTGACTGGAAGCTTAACAGTTAATTTTACATAAACAAATAAGATTAAGTGTGTGCTCTCTTAAAACGAACTAATTCAATAACTGCCCAACTTTTACCAGGCAATTGGGATGCTGTTTCAGAATCACATCTTATTTTACTTATTTTGTACATCTTAAAGTATTGATTTTGCTCAAGTGTATGAGTCACACATAAATACGTGATTGTAAAAAGTGTTAGGCATACATTGGAGGTGCGATAAGAGTTTTAGGCATAAATTGGTGGGCCGATGAGATTTGAAACGAAATGTACTCAAATTCGAAATGATTACGAGTCCCCATAGCCAAAAAAAGAGAAGAAAAAAAACTACATTCAGCCTATGCAGCTACAAACTTCTCATTCGCTTGGCAACTTAAATGGTCATTGAGGGCCTATTTAACTCTTGTCTTAATTAAGACACAATAAGCAAAAATTCAGAGACATAGTAGTCAAATCATTTTACCTCCGCACCCAATCACATACACCCACTCACAGTAAGGATGGAGCCCGCACACACTACACACCTAGCGTGTGTAGAACCCAACTTTATTGTGAATTTGTGAGTGTGGGTGTGAAGTTAGAATTTCCGTAGTCCAATACACTAAAAAGCAAGAATTAGTAAAGGAGCCCTGACTCATTGTCACATTACATACCATGAAAGACACTTCAAGTTGCCAAAATGTGCAAGTTTACGGAATTTGATCGCTGGAAGCTTAACAATTGATTTTACGTAAACAATTCCACCTTGTTTAAGTGTTCTCTCTTAAACGAACTAATTCAATTACTGCCTAACTTTTAATACAAGGCAAACTAACATGGAGTATTCTCAGCTTTACAAATCACTTACACAACTGCCTATGTTGTTTCTGAAACCCTCCCGAAGTCGAAGCAGCTGCAACAATCAACAGAAAGAAGGAAAAGTATCAGACAAATTCTGCATCCGCGATGACCTCTCGTAAATAGAATGTATGCCACACAACTCTACAAACTCCTTCCACCTTGAGGGAAGAGCCAAGCCCAACAACTCTAATGAGCAAGAATTTCTGTTCACGAGCTAAAGAGCCGAAAATGTGTATACAAGCATGTTTAGTTGCATACCTCAGACTAAAAACGTGAGACTGCTTCCATTAATCTATTTCTCAGTAGTCGGTGATGAAGTCAATGGTACAGATTCGGCCTGTTGAGACTCGTTGGAAGTGCCTCGAGTGGCTTCCTTTTTCAACTTGTGGTTGTTATACGCAGCTACACCTGCAATGGCTGCATAAAAGAGCAAACAATTTCTGCCCTAGGTCAATAAGAACCTGAAAAGCACAGTTATTGTAACAGTCACAGGACATAATTATTCCACACGAATACACGATAAAGAGAGAAATGTATTACAGAGATAAGTTTCATAAAGCCAAACAATTTCGTGAGAAGGAGATGGCAACAATGCACATAAACACGTAACAGCAATACCTGATTATTAGCTATAGGTTGAAGACAGAGGCATTAATGTCTATTTTAGGACGACCTAAAGGTTCACAAACAAATTGGAAATAACCATCCTTTAGGCTGTCTTCCGATAGTGGATTCTCGAAAAGGGAACCAAACAAAAAACTTTAGATCATTTCATTTTTTACTTCATTAAGAGTTTTTTTAAGTACCAATCCATACAGATCATGCTCGAGTACTGTAAACTTGGTAACACTACATGGTTACATTTCTGCCACAGGGTTCTCAGATACCGATAGAGGTCAATTTCTGAAATGGGAAGTGACAAACTACAGAAAACTGAACAACAAATAATTAGAAGAGGAGGAAAATGGGTAACCAAATAAGACAGTGTGCATTGTGCATGAGGAAATATGAAAAATGGCACATCTAATGTTCAGACAGGTGCCAGGAATTTCCAGGTGTGAAACAAGGCGGAATTCATAACATTTTTGCTGTTGTAGAAAGAGTTGTCAATAATGCAATGGATAGCCACCTATGCAATGGTACTTGTAAGAGTATGACAGACTCGAGTTTCTGGTATATCGTGGAATGAACCATTGTGGACAACCCGTAGTATGTAATATAACCAGCACAACATTGATAACATGCAGCGGGCATACTGAATGCACAACATGCATTATACAGCTAATGCAAAATTTTGTGACACCCAATTAAAGTGAACCAATGCCAAAACATTACCAATGCCATAACCAAACAGATTTATAATTGTCAGCTTTGTATCGGCAAAGAGAAGTGCTGATAGTAAGACAACCACCCAATCCTTTACAACTCCAGCTACGCGAATTGTTAAAGCACTCGTATGTGAAATCACCAGGAAAACTGATAGATTGAGGGCAAAAGTACAAAGAGAGTTGAGTGTTAGGATGAGAGGTTGAAAGCTCCATGCCCCCCGGGCATCCATCTTTGGTTTCTCCAGGAAAATCCACGGAATGAACAAGCAAAGAGCACTGCACAAGTACAATGATTCCATTCACAAGACAAGATTTGTCTATCATGAAATAATTAAAAATTGTTGAAAGAATATGAGATTCTATAGTTGAAGACAATACATGCCTGCATGGACTGACGTAGTACATGACAGATATGGGGTTTAGTTTGATACCCTTCCTTTTAACCAGAATCTCCATGAATATAAGCCTCAAAGCTTCCCCAACAACACCTCCCATTTGGTAAACCACGCCAATCCAGTTAATATTAATTTCCCCATATGAAGCCACTAGAACACCAAAACTTATTAGCGACATTATAAGAAGCATTCTACAGCTCATTACTTCAAGTCCAGCAGCAACTCCAAGAATAAAAACAGCCACCGGCACTGCAGATCTCAGTCAAAAAACAAAAGTGATGTCAGTAACAGATGTAAAAAAGCAGGGACTATATGATCCGAAAGTTATTCCTCTAAGGCTGAAGTTATCCAGCTGAGGATGGTAATAAAACAGCAAAATATCTCTATTAATTACAATGAAAAACTATAACTAATAGATTAAAGGGATATCAATACTTACTGATTGCTTTCAACATTTGAGCAAATGAAACAGATATATAGAGATAAGCAGTGTTTCCCAGCCACAGAGTCATTGCAAACATTGCACCAATTGGAATGACTGATGTAGCATATCTGGGAATCCAAATTTAATTAGATTAGTTATGCATGGCATGAATATAGAAGAATTAGGCACCCAAATGGCTATTTCTTCTGATTCTAAACTTACACTTAGATCTCATATAAAATGCTAAGAACTAGAAATTATTTAATTGACCTGTAACAACTTCATCATTCATGTTTGCATAAGTAACATAGAATTTGATGTGTTTAGTTAACATAAGAGAGTAACAACTTACATAAAAACCTAGTCAACTATGCAAGTTATAAACATCAAATGCAAGTTTCATCAAGAACTTACATTTCCGCAGTCATCCCTTCTTCAACTTTCATAATCTGTTAATAAACAAAATATTGGACTATAAGTTTCTCCATACAACAAGCTCTTGGAAAAACTTTCTGAAATATCCGATTAAGTAGTACCTTCAAAACTTTAGTGAGCACAAAACAGAGCACAGAGGAAAAGACCATGTGAAGTAGAGTTAATCCGAGAGGGTATGGGAAATTTATTTCCTTTGATGACAAAACCCACTGCATTAAAATAAGAAAACAAAAAAGTGATGTTAGATGCATGAAGCAACTTAGACAATGAAAAGGAGATTTACAATCAGACTAGCATACGATACCAGTTTGAAAAGGAGATTTATCATTCATGCATAAAAGATGATCCCAAACAAGTGTATGTTAAGAATCAGAAACAAGAGCCATTTGAGGGCCTAATTCTTTTATGCCCCTGTAGACTCCCAAGTTTTTTAATTCCTTTGCTTTCTGGGTCATGGGAAACCAGCTCTTTAGTACCCATTCCCAACGACATTTCACCATTCTTCCTCAAAGTCAAGAATCAACACCAATTTTCCATCAAGATCAATCACATATTGCTTACTCCAACACTCCATATTCTTTCACAACCCATATTGTACATTGTCTTGAATCATACACTAGCACAAAGAGTGATTCACCCACAAATGAAATCACACAGTTTGTCCAAAATTAATGAACCAAAAGCTATGGTAACTCTATCTCACCAAACATTTCATCCCCCAAATCAAAAAACACACCAAAACCACCTTGAGTAACAGGGTCAACCCACTTATAGGCAACTCAATGATTATTCCCATTCATAAGAGCTTGTGAGCAGAAATATGCACTAATTCCAAACTCCGGCAGAAAACCCATAAAATCCCTCCAACAGTGCCCTAATCGAGTAAATTTCAACTTTCAGAGGAACCAAGAACCCATTGGCCATCGCCCCCTCTCAAATATGAAGCCCTCACAACCCTGTAGTCATTTCTCTTCAAATCGATACCAAACCCATCTGTACACTTTCTCACATTTTGCTTACACAAACAAGATATGAGAGAATATAATCATTCATTTTCTTTTCCTTTCTCACCTGGATTTTTTGAGTCGGCTGGTGGGTGAGATCTAGCCACAATCTCAGACTACCTACCTGAAGAGGCAGTGGGTGAGATCCTCGCAAGGCTCCCTGTGAATTCCCTCCTATGATTCAGGTGCATTCACAAGTCATGGTGCTCTTTCATCTCTATTCTCTAGCCCCTTTTTCATCAGTACACACATCAAACACTCAACCATCTCCAACATCACCACCCCCTAACTAGTGTCAGGCACTACTCAGCGCAAAGAGCTCTCTCTCCACTTCAACGAGACATTAGCCAAATTCTGAGATCCGAAATATCAATCTGCCACTTGGCTCTGATTTTACTTCAGAGTAGTTGATTTCTGCAATGGTTTAGTGTGTCTAACCAATGACTCCTTTCGTTACACCAACACCATCTTTCTTTAGAACCTTTTGATTCGAATATCACTCACCCTTCCCGTGCCCAGATTCACTCATGATTCAGATGGGCATTTTACATGTGCTCATGGGTGTATCGATTTGAAGAAAAATAATAAGAAGGTTGTGAGGGTTCCATATTTGGGAGGGGGCGATGGGTTCTTGGTTCCTCTGGAAGTAGAAAATTTACTCGATTAGGGCACCGTTCTGGACGAATTTTACAAGATTTGCGTCGAAGTTTGAACACAGTGCATATTTCTGGTGACAAGCTCATGTTCATTGCGTCCGTATCTTTCGCATTACAGACCTTAGTCTCACAACCCTTCCGTAGAACCTCCGCTCCAACTCTCCCCTCTTTCCAACCAGTGTGTGTATCCAATTAAGATAATTCTCCCCTCTTTTCAACTACTGTTTCAACCAAAACTGTTCTCTACCATCCTCATGAGTTAAGTCGTCATTCGCATTGTAACAACTTAATTAGGTTGATTTTTGCCTTCAACAGCTGCCCGTGAGAACTACACACAAAATTCCTGATTTTCTTTCCGTAGCTTTTCGCTGTGTTACAGTGGAGAGCCAAATTCGACCCAAATTGGCACATCAAGGACAAAATGCGTCCGCATATTTCGCAATACGAACCTTACTCACAATCCTTCAGTAGGACCTCCGTCCAACTCTCAATCCTTGCCCTCGAGAATTTTAGCGGTTTGGAATGTCTTCGAAACGCGCTCGCGCTCCCACCCACGCACGCGAATTATGCAACTTAGTTACAGACAAACATACTAACACAAGTATCATATATTATTGATTCATACATAGAAGATAAGAAATGGAAAAGGAATAGAATAATAGATTGGGGTTGGGGGGAAAACCTTGTTGAAGAAGATCTGACCGCTGGAGAGGGCGATGTAGAGGAGAATGTAGGCGTAGGTCAAGAATTCTTCTCTCACCAAATAATTCCTCGTCCGATCCGCCATCGAAATTCTCTCTCTCTCTCTCTCTCTCTCTCTCTCTCTCTCTCTCTCTCTCTATCTCTCTCTGTTTCGCTCTGGATTCTGGAGAATTGAGCCCTTCGTTTTCCTCGTTGATTCGAGTATACTATATTGCACTCCTAGTCTATACGTAGAACTATCAGTTACCACAATTGGCAGCAATTACTTTGTTTGACTGGTTTGGTTTGCTTCCATAGCCGGCGTCGGTGGATCTCCTTTCCGGAGGAAATGGCGTTGCAGGGAGGGCTGCTTTTTCCATTTTCTTGTTTTTTCTCCATTTTTCTTTATTGTAATGATAATGTTCAGATTAAAAAAATAAAAAAATTAGTAGAAAATTATGTCATGATCAGAATGTCTTTGTATCGGGTTCACAAATGGTTACAAAATAAAACATGGGCAAGGCCGCAAGGGTGCTGTTTCCAACCAGTTTCGTCCAATTTTAAATCATTTGTGGGTTTTTTCCGGATTTATAATGATGATCGGAACCGTTTATTTTTTAGATTTTGTCGAGAATATTATTGATTGTGTATCTTTTGATATGATTTTGAGATGCATGAAGATTGGGGAACAAAATGTGCAATATTGGATTACAATCCATTTCACACAATTATCCGAGTATAAATGCCTTTTGATATCATATCAAATGATATCCAATCAAGATGATTTTTGGTGTGATCAATACTCTTGATGAGTTCTAAAAAGTGAACGGTCTCGATTATTATTGTAAACCCGAAAAGGGCCCACAAATGATCCAAAAATCGAACCGAATTGATTGGAACAAACACTGGACAAGACCCTTGCCCATAAAACATTGGAGTACATTGTCCTACAAATTTTAGATAGAAGTATGGCTCTAAACCAACCGAGCAGCTCGCGGCTCGACTTAGCTCGTTAAGGTTTAGTTCGGCTAGTAAACTAGCCGATCTTGAGCTCGAAATTTTGGTTCGTTTGACAAAAGTTTGGCTTGTTAAGGGTAGCTTGGTTCGATTAAAGATGCTAATTTAATAAATGACTTAGCTCGGTTCATTAAGGCTCTGAGTTCAAATTTTAGGTTCATTTAGTAAACGAGCCGAGCCGAGCTTGATAGCCCTAGATAAAAGTCAGAAGTTCTAAGTAAATGAAAAATTACCTTTTTGGAGTAATTTTAGAGTACATTTTCTTTATGCCTTGCTCTCCTCGTAATTCTTCGATGCATACGTTACCCCAACCAAGCGGGGATCGGGTTTATATATCCAAACTATAGGAACTGAGATACGTACATAATTAACAAAATTAATCGGATTCTAGTTCTCCAATTGGGTCAAGTAATTGGACCATATATTGGGGAAAAAATTTCAGAACTGGATGGATACTACGTGGTGCCCGCTCGGCATGTCCAAGTCGTCTATTGCATTTTTTGACAACTCAAATTGAAACTCTCTCTCTCCTAGCTCGGATTGAAACCCTTTATCTTTTCTCTCTCCAAACCCGAAACGTCAAAAAACACAACGAATGACTCGAATGCTCCGAGCGGGTACCACGTGGAATATACCTCCTTGACACCGAAAATTTTAGGGAAAATGATGGCTAAGAACGTGTTTTAATAATTAATACCCACTAAGGACATTTTGTTCATTAACAAATGTTCTTAGCATGTTCTTAAAATGTATTAATTATCAAAACATATCCCGGGCCGTCGTTTTCCCAAAAATTTTGGAATACAATGGAGCGGGCAATACCCGTGGAACCGACTTGGGCTGAGCACCGAAGGTGTGTGAGAATTTGTTTTGTTCATTGGGCCTTATTTTTACAAGGCCCACATGTCCCATGGCTCCAGGGAACCAATGTATGCTTTGTTAGGTTGCTAAACACATCATCCAAAACAGTTCACTATTTGAATCATAAGTACATAAATCTAACGGCTCAAACTTATTCTTCATAAAAGGAAAAATGATGGCTCAGGACGTGTTTTGATAATTAATACCCGCCAAGGACATGCTGAGAACATTTATTAATGCTGAAAATGTCTTTGGCGGATATTAATCATCAAAATACGTCTTTGGCCGTCATTTTCCACTCATAAAACCTACGGCTAAGAAGAGTCCTAGACTGAAAAATTCTATTTTCAATCTTTTCTAACGTTTCCTATTTCAATTATCTTTTGTTATGGAAAAATAGAAAGCAATTAAATTTCATTGCCCAAAATAGAGCCGGATTTTGAAATAAGAAAGAGAAGTAATTTTTAAAATCTTAGCACTCTCTCTCCGAAGCAAGGCGAAATTTTTTCTAACTTTTCTTATTCCAACTCTCTTTTGTTATGGGAAGATAGAAAGTAATAAAATTTTAAGTATACAATTAGTGTAAGGCAGATCGTAAAATAAATAAAAGGGTATGAAATATTTTTGTTTATCGGTTGATCAATTTCAAATTTTTTGGTGTGTGGGTTTTTTTTTGTTGTAAACTATACAAAAGGGGAAGGAAAAAATATGTTTGATCCTAATTTAAGAAAAAATCTTTCTGTATAAATCAGTTTCATTGGTGGAGGTGGTCATAGTTTCACAATTTATTTTAGTTGTGTTCAAAATGCGTTGCAGGGCACGGGCAAACTCTAGTCAACTAATAATACCGAACAAAATTACAACTACTAGGTCTTCATCAGTCGATAACGCTCACCTCGTACGGTAATCAACTTTCGAGTGAGGTCGAGAACTCGATAAGATAAATTGAAATCACAACAATCATGTGAATTTTTTGGTCTTTTTCATATCAAAGTTAAGTAGATGTGCTAATACTAAAGCAATATGTGTTAGTATAGAGAATATCAGATTAATGCAATCCAATCTAGATTTTTTTTAGGGTATTTTTTACTTGTTCGTATCAAAGTTAACACCGTTTGTCTTATTTTAACGGCAATGGAGATATGTGTATATTAGTTTGTAACATATGGGAGGGAAGAGTAGTTTTTAGAACCAAAGGGAAAGGGGAAGTCAGTGTATTTTAGAAACCTTAAGGGAGAAGTGTAATTTACTCTTGGGAATTGGATAAAGTTGGGGCCCGGCTATTCGCAGCCACGTTTTTTCTCCCGTACCCCATTAAAAATTTCCAACTAATTACAACATGAGCCCTTAATATAAAATGACCTACTTACCCTTATACATATACATAAAATGACTTCTATGCCCTTATGACCAAAACCCCTAAATTATCCACCACCCCCTTTCCCCCCAAAATCTTCCCCCCGAAAATAAGAATCATCATCACTCCCCCTGTGAAAAGAAAAAAACAGACGAAAACCAAAAAAAAAGACAGACAAGAACAAAGACATTGTTCTTCATCTTTTCTTCTCCTCTCTATCTAAATCTTCATTCTCTTTTCTCCTCTCTCTCAAATTTTCTAATGGAGGAGGAGCAAGGACCAAATATTGTATCAATGGAAGGTTCAAGTCCTTCCATTGATCCATTTTTTGACCCACTTTTAGGATTAGATTTTGAAATTGAATCAAATTCTATTGGCAACCATTTGGTGGCAGAGGACAAGAAAGATACTGTGATGGACATTGTTTGTTCGAAGCTGCGAGAGGAGATAAGTTTTTCCATTTACAATGGCCTCTGCTTTGTTGTTGAGGCATCTGGGTTTATAAAACCCAGTTTTTCGAGGGTTTCGACGTTTCTGGTTCGAAATAGAATAGTCACTGTAATTTCGGTAGCTATCCACTGTAAGATATTACCATTTTCAGTATCCAATTACCGAAATTGATATACATTTTCAACATCCAAATACCAAAATATAATTTTGTTTTCAACAACAATTTACCGAAATGTATGTACGATTTTCCCTTATATAGATAGTTCGACTGTTGTTTACCGAAGTTTGAACATATTTTCAACGTGCAGTTACCGAAATATAAGTATTTTTTAACAACTAGTAACCGAAATATATATATATCACTGTTTCGGCAGTTGTTTACTGAAATTTGAACATATTTTTGACGTGCTATTACCGAAATATAATCTTATTTTCAATAGGTACTTGGTGAAATTATATGTATGATTTTCGTATACATAATTCGGCAGTTGGTTACCGAAGATTCAGCATATTGTCGACATGACCTTACCGAAATATAATTTTGTTTTCAACAGCAATTTACCGAAAGTGTAATTTTTTAGAGAGAAGGGTATAATGGGAAAATCAGGTACATTTAATGGGGTACATGGAGAAAATTTTCTTTTTTAAAATTTTGGAAATGGGCTATGTGAAGTAATGGGGTACAGGAGTAAAAATGTGGCTGCGAATAGCCGGCCCCTAAAGTTGACAATGCGTTTAATTTGGGGCCGGCTATTCGCAGCCACGTATTTTCTCCCATAGCCCACTATATTTCGGTAAGTGGTTGTTGAAAATCATAAATAGCATTTCGGTAAATAGCTGTTGAAAATAAGATTATATTTCGGTAACTACATGTCGAAAATATATTCAATTTTCAGTAGACAACTGCCAAACATGCATTTTCGGTAAATAGCTGTTGAAAAAAATATCATATTTCGGTAATTGGACGCTGAAAATGTATCTCAATTTCGGTAACTAACTGACGAGTCTAATTGAAATTTTTTAACGGGCTGTGGGAGAAAATACGTGGCTGCGAATAGCCGCGCACTTTAATTTTCCCCCCAGCCATCCCCCCTTTATCCTGCTATTCAAAAAATAAAAGGAGACTGATTTTCACAACCCATTTTTTTTATAATTCACACTTTCTATTTTATCCTTATCCACATGAATATACTGTTTTTCTTTGCTCTTTTTCAATTCACTTTTTCATATATCCAAGGAAAAAATAGTAAATTCATGTTAATAATGACAAAAAAGGAGTGTGAATATCATTTTCCAAATAAAAATATCTTATTCCCTAGCAAAAAGTATACAAACACAACTTGAAATCATGAACAGAGGCGGCTAATTTTGGTTCGGCGGTGACACAATTGTAGAAAAAAAAATTGTGATGCAAAACTCTATCCTAAATAAAGTTTTTTATTTGATCAAAAAAATTATTACTTTAGCAGATAAAAATAATAATAAAGTAAAATAAAGTTTTTTATTTGATTAACAAAATATATGGAGTCTAATTTATTTTGTTTTGTTGTCATATACGATCTACTTAGTCACAAATTTAAGTAGATTTTCACTTATATTGGTTATGCACGAATGACCCAGTGCAAACAATAACTAAGAAAAATTAATTTATATCAAAAAAATGACAACATTTTAGTGCATTTTGTGAGCTGGAGCCCGGAGGGTTTGCTTAAACCCCTGGAGCATTTCTAAAGCCGCCCATACAACTGCATCCGGAGCTGTTCAATGCATGTGTCCCGGTCAATCGAACGGTCTAACGTGCAAGTTTTAAAGTTGTGTTGATAGCCAGTTATCCCTCATTTTGTTTCTGAATTTTTTGGAGGCAACATTCCGTTTCCGATTATTCCACCAGCCCACCACTCTGTTTTCGCCACGCACCCCTGGATGATGCTGGAAACCCGAAAATTTTGGACATGAAGACAAAAAAGACGGCGATAGAGAGAAAATTATGACACCTCCAATACCCACAAAATGTTTTGATTACCCACAAATCTTCTCAAAACTCTCAGTACTGTACCAAACACCACTGCATGCTATGGAAAAATTTGGATTGGGGATGATAATGAGGGAAAACTCTGAAACACACAAGACGTATGTGGAGGAGAGGCACCCATTTGCCCCCCTGATCGGATGTGGTTTCAACAAATTCCCACCTCCAAAAACCCATCCTCAAAACTGTGTACAGTATTTCTCTGTCTTTGCCCCCACCCAATTTGTCTTCATCCCTCCAAATAAATTTTGTTATCACTTTATTAGCTCTTTCCCGATTTGTTTCTAAATTTATCCATCAGCACCTCATCCCTTAACTGCGTCTTCATGCACTCTTCTCAATAGTCTCGCACTCCAAGGTCTCTCTCTCTCTCTCTCTCTCTCTCTCTCTCTCTCAATAGTCTCGCACTCCAAGGTCTCTCTCTCTTTCTCTGCCCTTTATTATTTCCTTGGTTTGTTGGGAATGGCCATATGACCCATATGGGTTTTAGTTAATCTTTGTATGCAATGGGTTTGATGCTAATTGATTCTGTCCCGAACTTTTAAAAGTACCTTCTTTTTAGCGGCCACAAGTTGGAAAGCTTCCAGTTTCAGATTCTTTGATTCTTGAACATAAACTTTTGTCCAATCACTGTAAAGGTGATAAAAGTTCAATCTTGTGTCTACTTTATTTTGCTGGATGTGAGTTGTTTATAAAGTTGTGGAAGTCCAAGTGTTTATGTGATTGTTCTTCTGCCCTGAGGTTTTCTTGGGCTTGGTTTTGTATGTCCTTTTGTTTTCTGTGAGGTTTTAGATCAAACACTTGGCATTCCCTGTTGCGATCTTTTGAGTATATCTTATTAACTGAGCAGAATCAGATTGTTATCTTATGAGTTGGTCTAGTTGTAATAATTCCAGTTTCGAACTCTTTGATCACTAATACCAAAAGTACAATGTTTTCCCCATTTCATTGATATCTATCCAAATTTTATCTGCTTTCTTTGTGAGTTATTTCTTAATGTCAAGAAGCTTGTCTTTATAATCTTGTAGAGTGAAAAGGATTACTGTGTGTGATTGTTCTTTTACCGGAGGTGTTCCAAGGCTCTGATTAGATGCCTTTATACTGGTTTATTCAATGGAGTAGCGACTCTTGAGAACAAAGAGGTCATGAGTGATAGCAAAATCGATCTGTTGGCAAATCTTTTTAAGGTGTTTAGATTTGGTAGTGCACGAAAGGATTTCGACATTGAGTTAGGAAGGTCCGTCTGTCATGATGGATTGTAAATAACTATTAGTAGGAGTGATTTAAAATTGAGGCTAAGGACTGTAGTTAATCAGTGTTCCTAGACTATGATTAGATGCCTTTATACTGGTTTATTCAATGGAGTAGTGACTCTTGAGAACAAAGAGGTCATGAGTGATAGCAAAATCGATCTGTTGGCAAATCTTTTTAAGATGTTTAGATTTGGTAGTGCACATAAGGATTTCGACATTGAGTCATGACGGATAGGAAATAACTATTGGTAGGAGTGATTTGGAATTGAGGCTAAAGACTGTAGTTATGCAAAGATCTCAATAACCTACCCAATTTTTTTTTTTTTACCTCCAATCCATCTTCCGCTTTAGTTTCACAAGTTGCCTAAACTAAAGAAATTATATATTTGTCAAATTTAATGTCAAATCTGTACACTTGAAATCCACATCAATCCAAATGGATCCTGAGCGTCATCTTTATTATATTGCGATCGCATACTCTTGATGGAGCAAACCCGATTTTCTTGATTTCTTACTCTCCGTAGACTATGCCTTTCCCATCATGTAACTATATGGTAGTTTGATCGTAACGTGTTTTCTTATTATATTAATAGTAGATCAATTATATACATGTCATATGATAAAGTGCTTTCCTTGGCACCTCAGCAAGACCTTAATACAATACAGGACTGATTTCTTAGTTTGTGATCTAGAGCAAGTTAGTAGTTCTTGTGGTATGACTTTAGGAGAATCTAATAACTAATTCTCCTTTGACATCAAGATTTTCTGAGGGGAGTACAAAGAATCAATTATAACGATGGAGATAACGAATATCAGCGAGTATGAGGGGATCGCCAAGCAAAAGTTGCCCAAGATGGTATTCGATTACTATGCATCGGGTGCAGAGGACCAGTGGACTTTGCAAGAGAATAGAAATGCCTTCTCAAGAATCCTGTAAGCTTTCTAGCCTCACCATTTTCATATCCAATGAAATTATACGTGTTTGCAATATTTTTTTTATTAAAATTTCCTGAAAGCTGCCCATTGCCTCTGAAGTGGATTACTTCCCTGAAATACAGGTTTCGACCCCGTATTCTCATTGATGTGAGCAAGATAGACATGGCCACCACCGTCCTGGGATTCAAGATATCTATGCCCATCATGATTGCCCCCACAGCCATGCAGAAAATGGCTCACCCTGAAGGTAAGCAATTTCTAATCTCCTCTGTATATGCTTTTACTTTTGAAGTGGAACACTCAGTTGATTTCTGTGACGGAGTAATTTGGGTTTTCTGTTAGGATTCAAATTGCATACATCGGTTTTGTAAAAGTTCTGATTGACCAATTTGATTGTGTAACTTCAAAGAGCTGCTCTTATACATTGTCAAATTGTTAATCACCCTCTCATCAGAAAGCTTAAGCTTATGAAGAGCTCTGATACCACATCAAATTGTTAAATCACGATCTCACCAGAAAGCTTAAGCTCACAATGAGTTCATAGTTACTTATTTAAGCATGTCTCTGTTTGTCCCTCTCTCTCATTGGAGCAGTCCTAATTCGTACAAGTGTACGGGAACATTCTAATTTCTGAGTAGTACAAAGGTCTACTGAGAATACAGTGAGAATCCATGCCCACTTGACGATTCTTGTTTTGAAATGTGGTTTTCCTTGAAGCTAGTATAGATGCATTCCTGTTACTTTTGTTGATCCACTCATTCATTTTATGCCTTTTTGCATCTTTTAGTTTGATTCAGTTTTTTTTTTTCAAAAATTCTGAGAAGTTTAAAGGCCCTTGATGAAATACCAGAAATGCATTCAGCAGCATTTTGAGATATATTTTGCCAAGAAAAAAAAGTAGAAAGTGATTTTATCGTTCTTGACAACTTGTACAATGTTATACTCACATCTTGATGTAAATTCATGCTTGGACTTCAAAATATGTGCAAGGAGAACTTAAGCATCTAACAACTGATATATCAAAATGTGAAATTTTAGCACTCTGTATTTAATTCCTTACTCTGACGTCCCTGCATGGGGGCACCATGTGACCATGCGCCGGAAACGACCCAATAATTTTTCTTCACCGACAGGAATATGGCATTGTTAATGCTTCCAAGAGCTTCGGAAAAAAACATGGACTAAGAATGTTTATTTAATTAGTTGTTCTTTCTGCTCTAGACCATCAATGTCTTGCTAGAGAAACTGTCCCTGAATAGACCATGCTATGCTCGGTTGACCTGTTAACTCTAAAAATTCGTGGTGCTCCTTTTGTGTCTCAAGAAGACATAGGATAGGAACAGGATTGTATATGCAATCACTTGAGCATCAGGGTACTACATGGACTTTGATAGACAATGTACTTTTCTCGAGTTTTCATCTGGTGGAGCCGATATTTTTGCTAATTATCGTGTCAAATTCTTATACAGTAGTTAAAAGATCATGGTTTCCCATATTATAACATGGCTTAATTCTCCTGCAGGGGAATATGCAACAGCTAGAGCAGCATCAGCAGCTGGCACAATTATGGTTAGCCTCTCACCCTTTTATAATGCGATTAAATGTTCATCCTTAGGCACTACACGATCCCCACACACTGATTTGTCAAACATCATGGGATTTCAGAAACAATGTTATTATTTACCATCTAATATGTGGAGTCAATAAGTAAAAGTGAAAACTAGATGGAGAAAACTCAATTATTTAGAAGTTTCGTACTCTTTTAAGCTGTGTTCTTGATTGCAAGATTTGGAATCTGGTGCATTCTTTCATTCCTGAACACCTGAAGCCCAAAAGATCTCCATATATTCTCTTATTTCCTCCTAAGGCAGCATAAAGAAGTATATTTAGACCAGAGCAGAGAAAACTGTGACGTAGACTCGCGTATCCGATTTGGACGAGACGAAAAAATAAAATTGGAAGTAGGTGTTTGTCTGTAAACTGTATTACCCATTCCCATCGAGCCGTAAACAGATTTCTTTGTGTTATTTCTCTTCAGCTTTCACACTAGCTTTTAAATCAACCTGGGCAATTTTCAGCAGTTCAAAGGCTTTTCTATCGTTGTCTTAGGTGATAATTTATAGTTTTTTTTTAATTGGTTGTGATAATTTATAGTTGTCATTGTAAAAATCTTGTTCAACTTCTAAGGGAACGGAGGTCATGTGTGAGAGGTGCATCCTCAAGGCTGGTAAATGGTAATGCCTTCATTAATATCTAGAAGTGTGGCGACCATACATGTTTTCAGTATTTACCATATTTTCTGGTTATACCCAGTTTCTTGTTTATTAGTCTGCACAATCTACTGGGGATATTTTATTGCCAAAAGTATCATGAAGAAAACTTCTCCCGCTCATGGACTTGGCACTGATGAGTCTGTTATTTATTCATGTTCTATATCTATGAAATCTTCATCTGTTGTTTTGCTAGGCTTCACTTCCATTAGCATTTAGATTGGGTGTATGCTCGCCGCATTGATGGTTCATTTTTTTTGGTTATTCCAGACATTGTCCTCATGGGCTACGTCTAGTGTTGAAGAAGTTGCTTCAACAGGACCTGGCATCCGCTTTTTCCAGCTTTATGTAAGTCTAATAAGAATTGCAACTTTGTTTCCTTCGAGATATATGTGATGGTTCAAGTATCATCTTTTATGTGTTTTCCTCAATTGAGAATTGCATTGTTTAAAATGTCAGGTGTACAGGGACAGGAATGTAGTTGCTCAGCTTGTGAGGAGGGCTGAAAGGGCTGGCTTTAAGGCTATTGCACTTACAGTTGACACCCCCAGGTTGGGTCGTAGAGAAGCTGACATCAAGAACAGGTTCTCCCTTTAATTCCAACACATTCAAGTGGCTTATTCATGAGTTTGAGCTTTCTTTTGGTTCATCTGTGTCGATTGTGGTTAAATAGTCAAAAGCTCTTTATCTTGGCCTTTTAACTCTTATTACAGATTTACTTTACCACCATTTTTGACATTGAAGAACTTTGAGGGCTTGGACCTTGGCAAGATGGATGAAGTGAGTGGTAAACAGTATTTCCATTGATGAATTTAGAATGGTGACATCATTCTTGTGTAACCGTTCATTTGATTATGGGTGTACAGGCTAATGACTCTGGCCTAGCTTCATATGTAGCTGGTCAAATTGATCGTACCCTGAGCTGGAAGGTATGTTAGCTGGGACCTAATAGTTGGGAAAACATTATTTTGTTAAGTGGGCATTGCATTAGATTTAAATGTTGCCTCACGCCATCTTCACTCTTCACTCAAATGTTGACTGAAATTTAAGTTTCAGTAAAAATCATCCAAAATGTCCCTTGACTCCTTGACCCAAGCCCGTATCAAATTGAGTTTTAATAATATCTTTTTCCGAATTGAAGGGAGACTTCATTTTTCTCAGTTTATTCAAGGCCAGATTGAGGCTTCAAAATTTACCACGATCCCAATAATAAAGCCTTTTTATTGAATATGCATACTTCGATGTTGATTTGCCCATTGGAGTGCTGCATAACAAATGAAACTTTTTACTCAAATTGAGCTAAAATTTGAGAGTCAAGGGCAGGAGATGGCCTTGTAAATTTACTTTCTTAATAATTTCCGTGGATGTGGACAGGATGTGAAGTGGCTTCAAACAATCACTAAATTACCAATCCTAGTGAAGGGTGTACTCACTGCTGAGGATGGTTAGGAGAATGGAGATTCCATTTATCTTCTTTTATGTTTTTGGTTTACGGATTGATACTTAAATGATTATTATGTGCTGATCATGCAGCAAGGCTATCAATTCAAGCTGGAGCAGCTGGCATTATTGTCTCCAATCATGGTGCTCGCCAACTTGATTATGTCCCGGCCACTATCATGGCTCTGGAAGAGGTATCTGAGCCCAACTTGTCATTGTTATTTGTGTATTATTTTTTTGGGTCTTTTTTATGAGATAGGTACATCTACTGAAATTGTATTTAATCTTAGGTTGTGAAAGCTGCACAAGGCCGTGTGCCCGTGTTCTTGGATGGTGGGGTCCGCCGTGGAACAGATGTTTTCAAAGCTTTGGCACTTGGGGCCTCTGGCATATTTGTAAGTGTAATGAAATGACTAACTGATAGCAAAAAAAACACGGTTTTTGTCTGGAACTGCTGCTGCGTTTTGTGTCTACGAAAATTAACTCTCCTTTATATTCCTTAAATTTCACTTTGCTCTTGTTTATGGGGTGATCAAAGTGTGGGGGATTTTTTTTTTATTTTTAAAATTAATGTTTTTAATCTCTACGATGATGGAAGATTGGAAGTGAATCATTATTGGATAGATCCTGGTTTACATCCTACAGCTCTAAACAAGCTTATTTCAAATCTGTGGTGTCGCCTATATTTTTGAAGTAAAATAACTGTTCACTAAATGGTTTTTTTGGATCAAAGGCTTGTTGAGGGAAAAAATAAGGTAAAAGAAGCACAATTTAAATTTGTGAAGAAAGCTCCTTGCATTTTCTTTTCCCTCAGTGAATCCCTCCACTAATCCTTGATCAGTATACAGCATCTTTAAGAGTTTGAGGAATTTTTTTTCCCACTTGTGTCTAGTTGGAGTTCAATGTGGAGAAGCATGCGAATCTCTATAGTAGTCAATTCTTAGGCCTTGAAATAGTTTTATCGCCCTTTAACGTAATTGATTTCCATTGTTTAAGAGGACGGGGCTTTTGTGTTTTGTGGAAAACTTGATTTTCGGAATTAGACTCGTCATTCATGGCACTTTTGTGTTTTTGTGGTCAATTATTTGGATGATACTGGATTACTATCCAAAGAAAAAGCTTATCCATTCCTTTCGAATTATGAGTTTGTAGTGATCAGTCGAGACTCATTCATTTTGTGGTCTCAATCTCAGATTGGAAGGCCAGTGTTGTACTCATTGGCAGCAGAAGGAGAAGCTGGTGTCAGAAAAGTACTTCAGATGCTGCGTGATGAGTTTGAACTAACCATGGCATTAAGTGGATGCCGTTCACTGAGTGAAATCACTCGCAATCACATTGTGGCCGATTGGGACCTTCCTCAACCATTGGCCAGGTTATGAAGATGTGCGTGAAAACGTTAGCAAATGTATTCGTTATGGCAGATTGACGATATATGATTGTGTGTCCAAGAGGCTGCCTTTCCTTTGAACTCATATCTGTTTACGATATTTTACATGTACCATGAAAACGTTCCGAAACGATGATGGATAGATGTAATTTCCAGAAATGGCAGCTGCTTCGTTTCTTGTTGCTTTATCAAATTCATTACATCTCCAGAAATGGCAGCTGCTTCGTTTCTTGTTGCTTTATCAAATTCATACGCCCATACATGGTTGATACAAGTTTTAAAAAGGATATTATACTCTCAGTTATTGACCTTTGGGGATGCTTGGATCAGAATATTTTTGTGCTCGCATTGGCCCCGCAAGCAGTGCAGAAATTCCTGCATTCTGAACAGAAATCTCAAACTCTCATAAGGTACAACATTTCGGGGAAAACGAGATGATATTACAAAAAGAAGCTATAGATGATAGAAGACTTGAACATCATATCAAGGAAGCTAATAGCACACATTTGGATAGATATTGCAGGCACATACTGCTTATAGACTTAGTTCCTTCGCCCGTTTCTTTTCTGCTTCTTCTGAATTTTCTTCCTCCTTCCAAATGAATCAACAAACCATTTGTGATACCTCCGAGTCAGTGTGGTCCCAATAACCAACCCAACTATTAGCCCACTTCCGAACCCCATCAATACGACCATCCAGAAAACACCACTTGAAAACTCAGTTTCATCACCTTGAGAACTGTGTAGTGGTGGTGGCGGCGAGGACCCAGAATTTTCACACAACGATGACAGGGGGACACCACACAATCCGGGATTCCCATCATATGAACTGTTTTCAAACGTATTGAATTGTTTCCCTCGAGGTATACGGCCTGTGAGATGGTTATGCGAAACGTCTAGGACTGCAAGGAATGTGAGTTGGGTTAGTTCTTGAGGGAACTTTCCGGAGAGGACATTTCGAGATAGGTCCAACGACTCAAGCTTTGTGAGATTTTCCAAGGATGATGGGATAGCTCCAGTGAGATTATTGTTGGAAATGTTTAGCACTTGAAGCCCACTGAGACTTCCAAGAGATTCTGGAATTTCTCCATTGAATTTGTTGTTTGACAGATCTATAGCTACAATGGCACTTAGGATCTTCTCATATTTCCTCTGTGTGCCTTTCTGAGCTATTGTCATTTTATAGCTATAAATAAGTTGAAGATCGTCAAAAATAAAAATCTCCTGCATATATGTTAACTTTCCTAGCTTGACCATCTTCATTGCATTCCAATTTTTGAAGTAATCTGATGGCAAGTTGCCTGAGAAATTGTTGTGAGAGAGGTCAATGATGCGCAACTTTGGAAATGTTAGATTGGTTTCTTGACTCTCAATGGCGCCATAGAATTTGTTAGATCGCAAAATAAGAACTTGTAACTCAGGAAGAGCTCCTAACCAGAATGGGAAAGTACCCTCGATATGATTATTTCCAAGAACAAGAGTCTGAAGCATTGTACAATTCTCCAATGATTGTGGTACCTGCCCATGCAATTGATTTTTGCTTAAATCAATCATCTTGATCCCTGTCGTGAATGTCAGAGGAATGATGCCATGGAAATTGTTGGAACCTAGATCGAGGACCAATAGAGCCTTGCTAGAATTCGCCAAACATTGAGGAACTGTGCCATTGAAGTTATTGTAAGATAAGACAAGCGTATGAAGAGAACTATAGTTGCAGATTGATGGTGAAATTTCCCCGCCTAGTAAATTATTTGCAACAAAATAATGGGCAATGGATGGTGGTGGAACTGGGAGTGATCCTTGCAACCTGTTCTCACTTAGGTCCAAATATTGCAATGACTGCCATGGAATGAAGTCTGGAGACTGCTCAAAGCCTGTCAAAAAGTTTTTGTGAAGGTCGACCAATAGCATGTTTTCTTTAGTTGTGTTCCAACACCAAGTTGGTATTTGGCCATGAATTTGGTTATCAGAAAAAAACAGTAACTCCAGTTCATTCTGAAAACGTAGGAAATATGGAAACTCCCTCAGGTTGCATGATGACAATCCTAGTTTAGTGAACTTTGGAAGAGTAGCATTGGTACTGTTTGTTGCAAGCACTGTTAAATTGTTGTAGGATAATGCCAATCCAGTAAGGTGTGGGAGCTTCACAAAAATGTCTAGCTCTAGTTTACCACTCAACTTGTTATAACCAAGATTAAGATGTTCAAGATCCTCGAGTTGAGAGATTGAGCTAGGAATCACGCCATCGAGTTGATTAGCGGACAGGTCAACAACTATTAGTCCGGTGAGGTTCCCTAGCCAAGGTGGGATTCGACCAACTAATTCATTTGACCCAATGAACAAGTAGGAAAGCTCGGTCAGATTACCAACCGAGGCTGGAATCGTCCCGCCGAAATCGCAAAAGCTTAACTGCAATACAGTTAGCGATTCAAGATTACCGAGTACTCGGTAGCGTTCCAGAGAAACTCGTCATTGCAACTCCCAATATCTTGAGGGGATTACTATGGTGAAATTCTGGCAGATGACCGGTCAGATCTTCGTTTCCTCCAATTCTTAGAATCTGTAGGTTTGGCAGACGGAAAATGGCCGTTGGGAATTCACCGTTCAACAAACAACTCCTAAGATTAAGATGTGTTAGAGAGGATTGATTTGACAAAACACTAGGCACTGCAGAAGATATGTTCACCTCGCGGAGGTTAAGTACTTTTAGATTGGTTAGATTTTGAACTAGGTCTCTCACACTTGGTTTTTCAAGTTTCAAAAGGTTGTTATCAGAATACCTGTTAGCATATCGAGACAGGTCGAGGAAAGCTAATCTGGAAAGAGAGGAGATTTCCCAAGGGATTTGACCTGAAAAGGCAGAATCAGATATGTTGAGACTCCTTAGCCTTGAAAGTAATCCAATTCGAGTTGGGATTTGAGAGGAGTTGAAGTCATTGTCAGCAAGGTTTAGCCTCTGGAGGTGAGCAAGGTTGAAGAGGCTACTATTTGAGCTGATGGAACCATGGAGAAAACTGCTACTGAGGTCGAGGCTGATCACATGACCGGAGTTGTGGTCACACACCACGCCATCCCACGAGCAACAATCGCTAGTACTTCCGTTGAGCTTCCATGATTCAGCTTTTGGATAAGCATACGGGTCCCTAGATGCAAACTCGTCAATGACAAAGCTATGCTTAAACTGCATCAACGCTGAGCTCTCATCTTCATGGCATAGTGGCTGCTTAGAAGAGTAAGAGTTGGTCAAAATGTAAAGATTGAAACACCACAATTTCAGGAACAGTTGAAGATACAAAGATGAACCCATGATATGTATACCGAACATTAGTTTACCGATGTCGGGTGAACAAGCTTATGCGTTATGATGTGCTTTTGTACCAATGCCGTGTCCACTTTGAAGAAATTGCATGTTATTTTGACTTAGGATGCCTTCTGTAGACTCCCTACGGATTGTGTAATTCTAACCATTGTAATTCAGAGATTAGTGACCCCACTAGTGTGGAAAAAACACTCGTCACTCAGAACATATAACAAGGCGGTCAGGGCAAAAGACTTCTGCAAAAGAGCCAAGCATCACTGTGTTCCTCGGAGTTAGAAGCTGTAAACAGTTGATTACACAAGTGACAAGTCTATACGGGACTTTGCTCCAGTTTCAAATGGACTCACAGTAGTCATGGCTGTGGAATTGATTCCTCATGATTTAGTTGCGCCTAAACTGGTTCGGACATCTTGGATTATTCAAAAAAAAAAAAAGTCTGTCTTTTGGACCATGGATTGGAAGTTTGGTATAACCATTCTATTCAAATGGTAAGTCCTCTTAGGTTGGCGGAACCATTCTATTCAAATGGTAAGTCCTTTTAGGTTGGCGGAAGATGGTCAATTTGTTGCTTGTGATGAGGTTGATCAAGAGTTCGACCCATTGGATGGGTTTTAGGCTTTCATGAAGGAGGAAATTAAGATATTGTGTTGTAACGAACGCTATGAATGCAAGCTAAGAACGAGAAATTGAAAACTAAACAAGAAATCACAAAGACGCAAGATATACGTGGTTCCCCAAGATGGGTACGTCCACGGGCGAGGAGAGAGAGGATTCACTAACCAACGTGAAGAAGAGATACAAAGAGCCGGCTATAATCCGTAACTCTAGAAAGGCCACAAATATGAAAGCCCAAAAGATACTTTAGAAGTTCCCCAAAGGCCCTATTTATAATAGGCTACAAAAACAGGAACAACATAATTAACCAATGTGGGACTAAGGAATACAAGGCATTCCTAACAATTCTCCACCTTGACTTGAATTCCACTGAACCAAATCACCAAATATAGTTCTCCCCTTCTAACCTCTGACTCACCAAATGCCCCCGAGGGGCGATCAACTGCAAATACCAAGCAAGCCCAAGCAATGCTTGAACTTGGCAACCGGAACCGGTTTAGTCAACATATCTGCTGGGTTATCTGCCGTACCCACTTTCTTCACCTCAACTTGCTTCTGTGAGATGATATCCCGAACGAAGTGATACCTGACATCGATATGCTTGGTCCTTTCATGATACATCAGATTTTTAGTCAAATGTATAGCACTCTGCGAATCACAAAATACTGAACTCACACCCTGTGCAAGACCAAGCTCACAAAGCAAACCTCTCATCCACAATGCCTCCTTCACAGCTTCAGCAATGGCCATATACTCCGCTTCTGTTGTAGACAGCGCAACTGTAGCCTGTAAAGTAGCTTTCCAACTAATGGCACTTCCGGACAGAGCAAAGACATAACCTGTCAGAGATCTCCTCTTATCATGGTCACCGGCAAAATCCGAATCAACATAACCAACAGCATGATCACCAGAATTGGCAACCCCAAATAATAGACCAACACCTGCAGTTCCACACAAATATCGTAGTATCCATTTCACAGCTTCCCAATGTGCCTTTCCTGGACGCCTCATATAACGACTAACGACACTAACTGCATGTAAAATATCAGGACGAGTACATACCATGGCGTACATAAGGCTCCCAACTGCGCACGAATATGGAACCTGAGACATATACTTCTCCTCATCCTCCGACTGTGGTGACAACTCAGCTGAAAGTCGAAAGTGTGCTGCCAAAGGGGTACTGACTGGCTTCGAGTTCTGCATTGCAAAGCGCTCAAGCACTTTAAGAACATAAGACTTTTGATTCAAAAATAATTTGCCAGCTGCTCGATCTCTGCAAATCTCCATACCCAAAATACATTTTGCCGCACCCAAATCTTTCATCTCAAATTCACCACCTAACTGTTGTTTCAACCTGTTGATTTCTGATACACTCTTGGCAGCAATAAGCATATCATCAACATACAACAGTAGATAAACAAATGAACCATCTGGAAGCTTTCGAAAATACACACAACTGTCATACTCACTCCTAGAATATGACTGGCTTATCATAAAAGTGTCAAACCGCTTATACCACTGCCTAGGGGATTGCTTGAGGCCATACAAAGATTTACGAAGTAAACAAACGTGATCCTCCTTACCAGAAACAACAAATCCCTCAGGCTGACGCATATAAATCTGTTCCTCAAGCTCGCCATGCAAAAACGCAGTTTTGACATCAAGTTGCTCTAACTCAAGATCATAACATGCAACAATAGCAAGTAAAGTGCGAATGGAACTATGTTTTACAACTGGTGAAAATACCTCATTGTAATCAACACCTTCCTTCTGGCTGTATCCTTTCGCCACTAGCCGAGCTTTGAACCGAGCATCTTCTACCCCTGGAATACCTGGTTTGCGCTTGAAGACCCACTTGCACCCAACAATCCTCTTCCCTTTCAGCGGTTCTACTAACTCCCATGTCTGATTCTTCTGAAGAGACTCAATCTCCTCACTCATAGCAACAAACCACTGTGCAGACTCAGTGCTCGAAACAGCTTCCGTATAGTTTGAAAGCTCCTCATACTCAACTGTCTCAGCAACTGATAAAGCATAGGCCACCATCTCAGAATAAGCCGAATACCTTTCAGGAGGCCGAATCTCCCTCCTTGGCCTATCTTTAGCAATAGTGCGTGGTTGCTCAACTAATGCATCATCCTCTGTGTTTGAACTCTTGAACTCCTCTTCAATTGGCTTCTCAATGTGCTTCTTCCCTGAGTCGGAAGATTCACTCAACAACTCCACCTGCTTTGGAACACTCTGTTCCTGAACTGTATCCTTAACCTGCTTAGACCCCTTAATCAGATAATTTTCATCAAAAGTCACATCCCTACTGATCAAAAACTTCAAATCATCAGAGCACCATAACCTGTACCCTTTGACACCTGCTGCATAACCCAAGAAAATACACTTCTTGGCCCGTGGCTCCAATTTACCCTCATTCACATGAGCGTAAGCTGGACACCCAAAAACACGCAACACAGAATAATCAGCTGGATGACCTGACCATACCTCAAACGGAGTCTTACACTCAATAGCAGTTGACGGAGACCTGTTCACCAAATAGCATGTTGTGGAAACGGCTTCAGCCCAAAATTCTTTGCCCAATCCGGAATTGGACAACATACAACGTGCCTTCTCCAAAAGAGTCCTGTTCATTCGTTCAGCCACACCATTCTGCTGAGGGGTTTTTCTCACTGTGTGATGCCTCACAATGCCCTCATCACTGCAAAACCTATCAAACTCACCAAGACAAAACTCCATACCATTGTCAGTTCTCAAACGTTTTATTTTCTTACCAGTCTGATTCTCAATCAAAGTTTTAAACTGTTTGAATGTATTAAAGGCGTCACTCTTATGTTTCAACATATACACCCAAACCTTACGAGAGAAATCATCGATAATACTCATAAAATAACGAAAACCACCTTTAGAAGTTACCTCTGCGGGACCCCAAAGATCCGAGTGAAAATAATCCACCGTGCCTTTGGTGCGATGAACAGCTGTACTGAATTTTACCCTGCATTGCTTGCCGTAGACACAATGCTCACAGAAATCCAGCTTCTCAGTTTTCTGGCCACATAGCAAACCCTGTTTGCTCAAAACTGTCATCCCTCTCTCGCTCATATGCCCAAGGCGCATATGCCACAAACGAGTCAAGTCTGAATCTGAAACCTTAGATGAAGCAACCGTTGCTGCAGCACCTAAAACTGTACTGCCCTGGAGTGTATAGAGGTTACCACGTTTCTGACCCTTCATCAGTACCAATGCACCCTTTGAGACTTTCAAAACTCCACCTTCACCGAGGAATTTGCAACCATGAGAATCAAGAGCAGCCAGGGATATAAGATTTTTCTTCAAATCTGGAACATGTCGAACCTCAGATAAAGTCCTAACAATACCGTCATGCATCCTAAGCTGAATCGTTCCTGAACCAACAGTCTTACAGGCCATGTTGTTGCCCATCAAAACTGTACCACCATTGACCGCCTCATAAGTAGAAAACCACTCTCTATGTGGACACATGTGGTATGAACATCCAGAATCTAGAACCCACTCGGTATTAGAGCGAGAATCGCCCTCTGTAACTGATAACACATTATCTGACTCATCTGAACTTTCAGCAATTCCAGCAATTACTTTACCCCCTTTCTGGTCTTCTTTTTCCTTCTCCTTGAGTTTTAAACAGTCACTTTTCCAGTGCCCGGGTTTCTTGCAATAATTGCACTTTCCCTTCTTCTTACCTGATGATCTAGATCTTCCCCTATTACTCGACTCAACCCTTTCTGTTGTTCTTCCCCTAACAAACAAACCCTCCGCATGCGCATCACCCTCACCTGACACTTTTTTCCTCAATTCTTTCGAATATAGGCTGGCTTTAACATCCTCCATGGATATCGTGTCTTTGCCATACAATAGGGTTGTAACAAAGTGCTCATACGAAAGTGGTAAAGAACATAACAAAATTAGGGCTTGGTCCTCATCCTCAATTTTACTATCAATATTTTTCAGATCCATAATAATACGATTGAACTCATCCAAATGATCTTTAACAGGTATACCTTCTCGCATACGAAACGTATAAAGACGTTGTTTAAGATATAACCTGTTGGTGAGCGACTTCGTCATATATATGCCTTCCAACTTCAGCCAAATTCCTGCTGCTGAAGTTTCTTCTTCCACCTCGCGAAGAACGTCATTTGCCAGACTCAACTGAATAGAACTCAGAGCTTTGGCATCCGTATCATCCCAATCTTCCTCTTTGATTCCAGAACTAGTCTTGCCTAACAAAGCTTTGTGCAATCCTTGTTGGGTTAACAGAGCCTTCATCTTTACTCTCCAAAGACTGAAACTGCTGCTCTGCCCATCAAACTTCGCAATCTCAAATTTAGCCGCCATAGCCACAATCGGAAACGAAACCCTAGTTTTTGCAACCTAGAGCTCTGATACCAGTTTGTTGTAACGAACGCTATGAATGCAAGCTAAGAACGAGAAATTGAAAACTAAACAAGAAATCACAAAGACGCAAGATATACGTGGTTCCCCAAGATGGGTACGTCCACGGGCGAGGAGAGAGAGGATTCACTAACCAACGTGAAGAAGAGATACAAAGAGCCGGCTATAATCCGTAACTCTAGAAAGGCCACAAATATGAAAGCCCAAAAGATACTTTAGAAGTTCCCCAAAGGCCCTATTTATAATAGGCTACAAAAACAGGAACAACATAATTAACCAATGTGGGACTAAGGAATACAAGGCATTCCTAACATATTGAATGCCAAGAAAATAGCAGATCAAACATTTTTCTTTGTACTGCGTCTGAACTGAACTTTCTTTATTCGTGTCTTATTACTGTTCTGGATTGCAAGGCCCCCGAGTACGGGCAATGCTTTTGTAGCGGGCCGAGTCCGATTGACTGTTGGTGATACTGGATTTTGCAAATGGGAAAAAATAAAAATAAAAATGAGAGATAACGCTCAGTTCCCAAGTTAGGAAACTTACGGGATACAGATTTAAATTGTTATTGACAATCTCGAAATAGAGAAAACAAAACAACTAGTAATCACACAAAAGAATGAGTTCTTATGCGGTTCCAACTAAGGGCAAGCTTAAACTTACTTCCACGGGTGAAGAGCAATACAGGATTCACTGGGAACGAAAAAAGAAAAATCACAAAGAGTCAGCTGTGCCGGCTTTACCTGTAACTCTTGCAGAAACGGAAGACTCGCTGCAGCAGAACACCCAAGCCAAAAGAACCATGACTTTCGGTCACCAAGATCTTAATGGAACCTAAAGGGAACAGAATCCTAGTCGAATCTACGGGAAAATCCAAAGGTGAACCAAACAGAACTCCATAATAGGCCTATGTATGGGAAAACTGTAAACAAGCTTTACGAAGTCTAAAACATACAAGAAGCATCCAACACCGGAGTCTAGGCTCAAGAAGTGCTGCTAGTTACGTGAGCTTTTGCTTAATCAGCGCTAAACTTGTCAAGCGCTCGTAAAGCACTGCGCTCGAGAATCGGAGGCACAATCGAGAAACCAATAACTAGAGACCAAACTAATGTTTCAACTAACACTAGGAAGTGGCTTAATATATGTTAGTCATACATAAGTTGCGCCTTTACATTGTGTTCTCTTTGGCCCCGTGAAGTGCAATGAAGAAATTCATCCACGCTAAAAACGAAATCTCCGTTCACTTGCCTTGATCCGAAAAGCAGCTCAGATTTTAATACAAGACCTTTACTCGAAAGGTAAAACACATCGAAGCCTTCAGAAAATAAATCAAACCAGCCACAGATATAATACAAACTGAGACTTTGCCATCATTTATCAAAAACTGCAAGTAATGAGCATTTAGAGGAATGGGATTATTCAACTTCAGGGCATTGGAATGATATTACAAAAAGATGCTAACGGCAACATTGTAAAAGAAAACTAAAAGCATACAGTACACATAATGATGCATATTACAGACAAATACAGCTTTTACACTTAATTCCTTCGCTCCTTTCTTTTCTGCTTCTTCTGAATTTTCTTCTTCCTTCCAAAGGTCTCGACAAACCATTCGTGATACCTCCGGGTCAAAGTGGTCCCAATAACCAACCCAACGATCAGCCCACTTCCATACCCCATGAATATCACCATCCAGTAAATACCACTTGTAAACCCGGTTTCATCCTTTTGAGAGCTGTGTGGAGGAGGTGGTGAGGCCTTGGGATTTTCACATGGTGTCAACAGAGGGAGACCACACAGCCCGGGATTCCCATCGTATGAACTGTTTTCGAACGTATCGAATTGTTTCCCTCGAGGTATAGGGCCTGTAAGACGGTTTTGAGAAACATTCAGGACTGCAAGGAATGTGAGTTGGGTTAGTTGCTGAGGGATCCTTCCTGAGAGCACATTTCGAGATAGGTCCAACGACTCAAGCTCCGTCAGACTTGCCAAGGATGATGGGATAACTCCGTCTAGATTGTTGTTGGATATGTTCAGCAGTTGAAGCCCAATGAGACTTCCAATAGATTCCGGAATTTCTCCACCGAATTTGTTGTTTGACAGATCTATGGCTACAAATGCACTTTGGATCTTCTCATATAACCTTTGTGTGCCTTTACTAGCTATTGTTATTGAGTAACTATAGTTCAAGAACCACGTGTGGAATGATTCTACAGGAGTAATTGGACTTCCGGGGTCTACGATATCTACCTTTGGAATTGTGTGCATATATGTCAACCTCTCCCCACCAACCATTTTCATTGCTTTCCAATTCTCAAAGTATTCGTATGGTAGATTGCCTGAGAAACCATTAGAAGAGAGGTCAAGGATCCGCAGCTTTGGAAACATTACATCAGTTTTGTGATTCCCAATGGAACCATGGAATTTGTTTGATCTCAAAACAAGGACTTGTAGCTCAGGAATGGCTCCCAACCAAGAGGGGAAAGTATCCTCAAATTGGTTGTTTCCAAGCACAAGAATCTCTAGCATTTGACAATTTGCCAACAATCTTGGTACTGGGCCTCGCAGTTGATTTTGACTTAAATCAATCATTATCAACTGGCTATTCAAGGAGACTGTTGAAGGCAGACTTCCGTGAAGACTGTTCCGACTCAGATTCAGCACATGAAGATCATCACTAGAAGTAGTTAGACACGGAGGGATTGTACCATTCAAATTGTTGTCGGACAAGTCAAGCATGCGAAGAGAATTGTTGTGGCATATTGATGGTGGAATTTCCCCTGTCAGTAGGTTATTATTGGCTTTATAAATACCGGTGTTTGGTGGTGGAGTTGGGAGTGATCCTTGAAGCTTGTTAGAACTAAGGTCCACATATTTGAGATTTCGCCAAGGAATGACAACAGGATTTTGTTCGAAGCCTGTCAGAAAGTTGTGACCAAAGTCGACAACTTCAAGTGTTTCTTTACTTGTGTTCCACAACCATGTTGGGATTGGTCCCCGGATTTTGTTTTTGGCTAAGAGCAACATCTCCAATTCGTCTTGGAGCCGGAGGAAGTCAGGGAACTCAGTTAAGTCGCATGTTTCTAGTCCTAGCATGTGAAACTTTGGAAGAGTACTATTGATGATGTTTTTGGTGAGAACTGTAAGTTTGTTTCGTGACAAGTGTAGCGAAACAAGATTTTTGAGGTTCATAAAGATTTCTAGCCCAACTATACCAGTGAAGCTATTGGAATTAAGATAAAGATACTCAAGATTCTTGAGTTGAGAGATTGAGCTTGGAATCGTGCCATGAAGTTGATTCAATGATATATCTAGAGTATCTAATTGGGTGAGGTTCATGAGAAAGGAAGGGATTTTACCGACTATGTTGTTTCCCCCAAGGACCAAATAAGAGAGTTGGGTCAGATTTGCAAGTGACACTGGGATCTCACCAACTAAATTCATATCGGAGAAAAACAAGGAGGTGAGTTTCTGAAGCTTCCCTGGCAGCAAAGGCAGCGTTCCTGCATCAAAATTGTTATCGCCAAGACCCAACTGAGTAAGTTGGGAAAGGTTTGCCAATGATGAAGGAACTTGGCCACTGAACTTGTTCAGTCTAAGTTCTAGGTTAGTGAGGCGAGTTAGATTACCAAGTGAAGGGGGAAGTGGTCCGGAGTAATTGCTTAGACTCAAATCCAAGTGTCGTAAGGATTGAAGCCTACCGATGGAATCTGGTATACTTCCACGAAAGCTCGTGAGGCTAAATAAAAGCACCTCAAGGCGACTACCGCTATGGAATTCAGGCAGAGTGCCATTGAGTTTGTTCATTGAGGCCGCAAGAACCCTTAGGTTTGGAAGATTGAAAATGCCTCTAGGGAATTCACCAACCAGCCCACACCAGGATATGGAAAGAGCTGTTAGTGAAGTCATGTTCTGCAACATATCAGGCACTGTGGTTCCCATGTACACCCCCGTGAGATGTAGTTCGTTCAACTTGGTTAAATTTTTAACCAAGTTCTCTAAATTGGGATTTTGAAGTCTCAGGAATCTGGTATAATATATATCATAAGTGGTCAAATCAAGGGAAGTCAACAGCGAGAGTTTCGTGATTTCTAAAGGAATTTGACCATGAAATAAAGACTGAGAGAGATTGAGACTTGTTAGCTTCGAAAGATGACCGATTCCAGGTGGGATTTGGGAGAAGTTGAAATCGTTATCGGCAAGGTTTAGCCTCCGAAGGTGGACGAGGCTAAAGAGGCTACTGTTGTAATTGATGGAACCATAGAGAAGGCTGCTACTGAGGTCGAGGCCAATCACATGACCTGTGTCGTGGTCGCACTCCACTCCATCCCACGAGCAACAATCGCTAACATTTCCATTCAGCTTCCATGATTCAACTTTCGGATAAGCATTCGGGTCACTGGAAGCATAACTGTCAATGAAAAAGCTACGCTTGAACTGCAGCAAGGCCGAGCTCTCACCTTCGTGGCACAATGGCTGCGCAGAAGAGAAAGAGTTAGTCAATATAATGAGATGAAAACAACACGAGAGGGCGAACCTGCAAAGATACAGAGGTAAACCCATGATTTGTAGCCAATTTTTTTGGTTTAACAGTGAGCAAGGCTAATGGCAACACATCTGTTTTTATAGTCAAGATTTCGGGCCCCACACGCTATTGTGAGAACATGGAAAGCAACGAGTACCGTGTCGTTATGCATACTTTTCCATGCTGTGATTTCGTGTCAAAGGGATTGCTCTGATCATGTGCTGTTTTTCCAAGTGTTCCACTCATTGCGTGCTTAGGACAGTGCATTTGGTTGACTAGTGTTCACTCATTCGGTACCGTGTCTTTTGTAAGTGTATCTGATGTTTGATTCTAGCTACGCTATTTGATACACAACTAGGATGATTTGTGCTTTGAAACCTACATGTTATTTCTGTGAGCATCAGTTGATTTCTTTTCATGGCGGAAATGGATTGATCAAGGCATGCATGTTTCCATATTACGCTAGTCTGAGACGATTTTTGTATTTGGTGTTTTCATTTTTCAATCAATGCAATAAAGAGGAGTGAACTGTGAATGCAATTAAAAGGAATACTTGAATGGAAATGTATTGTTGGTTCCAATTTTTCTGGTTACTTCTCCTTAGATGTGAGGAAAGTCCACAATGACCTATCAAAGTTACAGATTCCTGTTGATGATCATACACATCATTGTTACATTCTCTCTTACAAATGGAGATGGGATCCACAACATCATCATTCAAAAGGGTCCTACCATCACTTGTGAGAAAGGATGTAAGAATGAATGTAAAGTTGGATTTTCAACATTATTTCAACTAAAATGCTCTTCGTTTTTGTTATTTCTGAGTCAATTTACATCCATTTGAGCTAGAAGATTGTGATCAAGCGATCAACCGTGAACCACACTCTGCCCTAGTAGACAAATGAGAAAGACTTGGAAACAGACAAATGAGAAAAGACTTGGAAGACTTCTGCACAATGGAAAGACAAAAGGATGGCCGAATAGCACATCCCTGTTGGTAAACATTATGCTTATGCTATTGGACGCTCTAGTAATGTCTAGACACACAATGATTGCCATGTCCACCTTGAAGAAATTGCCTGTCACTATCCCATGTAGAAATCGCGTAAATGCCTTCCGTAGACTCTCTGGAATTGTATTGCAATTATTATTGACCTAAAAACTCGAAAAAGGTAAGTATTATAGACCTGAAATTTTATTGGGTCGCTCAAAAAAATATTAATAAAATAATCAACAATTTGGATCATTTACATGGGACCCTGAAGTAGGTCCCACAATTGATTAGTACCCCGTCGATTCCCTCACTGTCAGTTGCTGTAGTGTTTCGAATATTATTGCTCGGAAGAAGGGCAGGAAGCCTTAACCATCCTTATCCACAATGGCATAACCAAAAGTGATAAGTTTTTAAAGTTAGAAATGTTTGTGCAAAATATGACTCACAATGCTATAATCAAATTTAGCAACCTCCTTAGAAATAATCAAATTTTGAATTTTGAATAACCAAAACTAACAACCTTTTGCCAATAATCAAATTTAATAAATCTCATATTCTCAATCAAATACACACATCATTACAAAATAAATGTTCTCTCTTTTCCATTTTCCCCCCTCCTTTTCTTTTCAACAATGTTTTCAAAAAAAAATATTTTACTATTTTTTAAAAATTGTTTTTAAAAAAAAAATTTATACAAAACAAATTGTTCTTTTTTTGAAATTTTTTTTTGTATAAGAAAATGTTTTTTCTCAAAATCTTTTCTTATATAAAAACTATTTTTTCAAAAATCGTAGTTACACAAAAGCTGTTTTTCTTAAAATTGTTTTTTTTTTTTTGAAGTTTTGAAAAAAGTTCAAAATTTATTTTCTTTTTTAAATAGTTTTTATTAGTCTCAAAATTATTTTAGGAAAAATCTATTTCTTATGTTCCACAGTTTTTAGTTTTTCCGTAATTTAAAAAAGTGATTTGGCAACTTTTGGTTATTTAATTTTGATTATGCCATTGTGAACCTTTACATTGTTAACGTTAACAATCTCTTAAATGGATAATCAAAAGCTGATGTGGCAACTTTTGGTTATCCATTTTTGATTATAGCATTGTGGATACCCTTACATCTAACGGGGAATGCTTAGCCATATAATGGGCTATCCTATTACAATCACGTTTTACATGAGAAAAAGAACAAGAGAAAAAAGAGACAAGTTGGATACAGTCCAAGATAATCCATTCACAACTTGCATGAGTCTTCGATTGGTTGAGAGCATGAATAACTTGCAGTGCGTCCCGTTGTACTATGATCCGAGAATAGTTCCATTTCAAGGCTGTTTCCAGAGCACAATGAAAGCCCAAAGCTTCGATAATCCCGGGAGAGAAGGAGCCTTTGGAAGAAAGACTCCATAGCTCTAAAACAGTGGGTTAGACCTGTAGATACAAGACTTTGCTCCGATTTAATTGTGCACATATTAGTGGATGGTGGAATTGGTTCCTCGTGATTTTGTTACCGCCTAAACTGGCTCGGACATCTTGCATAATTCGTACAAAAGAAAAGTCATTTGGACCCCGGATTGGAAGTATGGTATAACCATTCAATTCAAGCTAAAGTCATTATTAAAAACATGTACACTTCTACGATGCATGAACACTTCTAAAAAGTTAGCTTGTTGTGTCGGACACCAATGTGATACGCATTAGACAATCCCTCGTTCCAAAGAGGCCTCATTATTTAATCTCAGTAAGTTCAGAAATGTTGAGTTAGAAGATAAAGTGCGTGGTTGAGGATGAACGGAATAATTAAAGGAACTACTTTTTTCTTCAATCATCTTGGTTTACTGTAACATTTGATGTAATAATTGCAAGACATATTGGTGTTTACGTTATCAAAATGACTGCTGTGTGACTGTGTCCTTGAGGAAAATGCTGTCTTGTTCTTATGCAGAATTCAACTAGCTTTAGGCAATGTTTGGAGTCTCTAGCTTGTTTTCCAATGAGTGACGCCACATGCCATCCATTCAATTAGGCCTGTCAATGGGTTAGATCCAAATCCGATAAGTCTCGAATCCGATAGTGGTAACCCAAATCTGAAAAATTCGGATCCGATTTGAAAATCCGAATCTAATCTGAAAATTTTTTTACTGCAAAAATTTTAGCAAAACAACCAAAAAATAATTTTCCAAAAAAAAAAAAAAAAACTTCTTAAACATTTTTTTTTCAAAATAAAAAATTTATACTCCCTCTGTCCTTTTTTAAGTGTCCTGCTTCGTAATTTCAACTTATTAAAAAGACATCATCATTTTACCTTTCACATCAACTTTTTCTCTCACTTTCTCTACGTACCCATCATCATTACACTTTTACTCACTCACTTTTCAAAATGGAATCTACTTTTAGGGACAAAATAGACAATTCCCCAACTTTTACCCACTAACTTTATGAAATGGACATTTATTAAGGGACAGTCCAAAATGGAATACCGGACTAAAAAAGGGAGACTTAAAGAATCATCCTCGAAACCCACTCCTCGTAAGTTTTCATCCTGCTCAATATTGACACGTATGTTTTCATCCTGGCTTTAAAATAAACCCAATATTGCCCTTCTATATCCTATTATATAGTAATGAATTTTGGGATGAAAAATTAAGTCCTAGAGTCCCAATAGAAAAGATAATGGTTGGTCCCGTAGGTTTTGCCAATATACAGCCGAATATCTCGCCAATTAAAACCTCATTTCCATTTTGAAACCCCATTTCCATTAAAACCCCCTCTTCCAAATCTGAAACCTCATTTCCATTTAGTCCATTTTTGCACCCTTAATGGCGAACACAGTCTAGTCCTCCGGCCCCATCACCGGCGGTCCCTGCCAGCCATACCCTTCCACCACATCGTAGTAAGAGGCGGTGCATGGATTGGCGGCGAGCAGCAGCACGTGGATCGGCGGCTCCTCCCTGTCGACCTCCCTTCGTTGACGAATAGCTAGCATTCCATTGTCGTTGCTGTTCAACACCCTTTAATTCCCACCTCTTCTGAGTCCTTGTCACTTTGGGGTGACCCTGCTGATGCTTCTGTAACTTTATTTTCTTATTCAGTTAATTCTTGATAATCGAAGAACATGTCATTTAGAAATTTCTGCTTTTTTAGCAACAAGTTTGCTTCACCTTCGCCTGAATCGACAGGTTCCAAGACGATGAGTTTGGGATAAAGAACAATGGGTTCATGGAGAATCATATCATGTTTTGGGAGTTTTGGTACTCATTAATCAAGTAGAATTAGTTGGTTGGAGGATACATCCATGTTTTGCATGTCTCGAGATGATTCGATTCATGGTAATCTGTCCAAATAATCATGAATACAAAAACTACTTTGCACGGTCATGACAAAAACATGGTGAATTTGCAAAAAATAGTTATGAGCCGTATCCATGAGTTTTTCAATTTATGGGATAAACATAAGTTTAAAATCATGGCAGATTCCAGTAGAGGGATAAACATGAATTTTTCAAGTGGGTAATTTAACAGATTAGCCATAAAAGCATGGTCATGATTTTTTTTTCCATGGAGTATGGTCATGATAACACGTTGAATTTGCAGAAAATAATAATAAAAATGGTTGTCATGATTCATGAAAAAATAAACCATGGTGAAATAAACCGTGAAAAAATGGCGTATTTACAAACATGGAATAATTTGTATAGATAATCCACGGTAAACATGGCCGGTCCGAAAAACATTGTCGATTTGTGCATAAATATGTCACGATTTGTGCATAAATTGATCTGCATATTGAATGGAAATGATTTTGGTTAGTTTTGGAAGGAAAAAAAAAACCTAATTAAAATTCACGAAAATAGGAGAGGAAATGATTTAGAATATATTTTAATTAAGGATTTGAAAATTAGAGAATTCAAAATTTCCCCCATAAATGATCCCATGATTTGAGATAACATAATTATTACAATCTCACTAATTTAGGAAAGAAATATATACAAACATATGAACATCTTATTAAAAGGGTAAAATAGGTAATTCACCATCTGAAAGGATGAAAACATAACTGTTCAAAACGTACCGGATGAATACTTACGAGGGATGAAGTTTGAGGATGGATATTTTTATAGAAAAATTAAAAAAAATTCAGATCGGATTGATAACGAATTTAATCCGATCTGATCCGAATCCGGATCCGATCCGTATTTAGATTACCGGATTCGAATTATCAGATTGACGTTATTAGATTCAGATCGAATTTTCCGGATAGAATCTGGATCAGATCCGGTCCATGGATAGGCCTACATTCAACTAGAAGATTACAAAACCAAACTCTTCATAGAGTCCACAAACAATAGAATTCTGTTGTTCTCTTATGTAGAACTAATGATCAACCCTCTTGAATGGTTGGAATCCGTTCAAATCGTATTTTGTTTCTGTTTTTTTTTTTTTTTTTCCGAGTCAAGTCACATCCATTGAGCTAGAAGATTATGATCTGGCAGCCAACCATGCTTTTCCTAGTAAATGAGGAAGATATGGAAACAGACAAATGGGAGAGACTTAGAAAGACTTCTGTCACATTATTGAGCTAGAAGATTATGAATTTTCCAAAAGTCAACCATGCTTTTCCAGGTAAATGTGGAAGATATGGACACAGACAAATGCGCAAGACTTGGAAAGACTTCTGCACATTACAAAGACAAATGGAAATATCATGTCTTACGATTAACTAGTGGCTGAATAGAAGATTCATATTGGCAGACATTATGTTCCCAATTCACTCTAAAAAAATATTTGAAGCAGTTATTTCAAATCCCTAGCTGCAGCCCGTTTGTTAGAGGGAAAAGTTTTCGAGGGGTATGAGGCGAAAATAATAGGAGGGGGATACGGTAGATGGGAATATTATTTTATTGGTGTGATTGTATATGTGAAGGTCTTTCTTACCCTTGAATAATGTATAACCAGCTATAGTTAACAATCTTGGGTGAATAAGCTAATGACTAAAAATAAAATGACTGCCTCGTCCTTTGAAAATGTCTGTCTTTGCTGGTACAAGATGTTTTCGAGTCTCTCCGATTCCTTTGTTTTCTCTCTGGGTGAGAGGTCACATTCATATAACTCAAAAGACTGTAAACCACTGCTAAGTGGTTGGTTCAATGGGTAAGCATTTAGATTTTCTTGCTTAATGGTTGGGTTCAAGTTCTGTAACTGCTTGATGGAGCTGCCTTGTTTTTCAGAAATCAATGCACGCGGTAGACCTCAGTTTTGGACTCAAAATAGGTGCACTGGGTCTCTTGTGATCCCTATGTGGTGCTCTCCTGTGATCCCTAGCTAGTAACATATGAATGCGATATGGTTAACATGTCTAGATTTCATGGAGCATCGGAATAACTCTGAATTGAACAACAACCAATCAAGTGTTTATGCATACTGTGCGCATCCGGTTCAACTTACTTGCAATAACTACAAAGATTGCATAACACAAATACGTATCACATAAAACAAAGCCATTGTGTGCAAGAATTGTTAGCCCCATGTTTTAGATTTTGATGATAACAAACACGTCCTAATTGGGATTTATTTAGTCTATTGGGCTCAATTGGAATAATATATTTTTATCATACTAATTCTGCCGTTACTTATTTTTATAGGGACTTATGTAGCAATTCCTTTGAAAACAATATGTGATAGATGCTGAGAATTATTTTCCTAACCCAGTCTTCTCTGGTCTTTCTACGATGTAAACAAGAAGAAAGAGGTGATGCAAAAACAGGGGTTTTTTCGGTTCTATCAAAGAAGGCACAAATTGAGGGATTCTCTTCCTCAAAATTGCTATCTCCAGTAGACAAGAGAATTGAAGAAGGAAAGAGATTAAGAAAAATCTCTTCCTACTGACTAACAGCTGGAATGGGTTCGAAAAGGAAAGAGGAAATCTTTTGTTGGAAATATAGAGATTGAAGGAGGAAGCAAATAAGGGGTAAGGGCTGATTTTGTGCAACGGATAAGTGGAAAAACTTCAACTTCAACGTTCAATTGGGGATTCAAGAATATTTAGAAGAGAAGTGTAAGTGCAGAAAACAACACACGACTTTGGAAGCAATCTGTTGTGAGCTATCTCATGAAATTTCCCAGTCAACTTCGCTCTTCATCTTGATTATTCTACACTAGGTTGAGTGTTATCTTTGAAGCTTATTGTACAAGAGATTTCACACCCTTATGAAATTGTACCCTTTTTTGTGAGTGGTTTTCGGGTAGAAAAATCATTTGGGTTTTAGGTGTGACTAGTGTTGGAGTCTTAGCTAGTTGGAAAGGATTCGGAGTAATTGCTCATTGTAAGGTTCTCGAGCACCCGCGAAGCTAGAGCTTTGTAACAACTATTGAAGATAGTGTAGCAATTTCCGAGTAGGATACTTGGGGAGTGGAGTAAGCCGTGAAGTTGCGGACCGAACCACTATAAAATCTCCGTGTTTGATTTCTCGTTCCCTTACTTTCCGTTTTGCATATCTATATTGCTTGAATAAACTGAAAAATCTGTGAAATCAAACTGGGGATAAACTAGCCTGCATAATTAGTTGATTTCGTGCTTATATTGCAGTCTTAGAATCTGTTGAATTGTTCTATGCATCTTATGTGTTTCTATTCTTTGAGCTAGCTCATTCTGTTAGACTTGTTGGTGTACTTACTGGTTGAGTCGACTCAATTGTGCTATTGCGTTTGATTTGTTTTTATCTTGCATTTAATTTTTTAAATTGCGAAAAGTAAGTGTAAAACCCAATTCACCCCCCTCTTAGGTTGCTTTTGGACAAACAAGAATGGATATTACTAAGATGGTGTGCGCCAATGGACAATAAATGTGGTCCAACGATGACGACCAAAATAAGAGAGGTCGTCTTTTTACTACGGTACATGAATTCAATTTCTTATTCAACTTAAGAATACGAAAAGATAGGCACGTCATGACTGCTTCCAAAGATTGAGATAAAGAGGGCGAGAGTCTGTTCATTCTAGAATTAAGGAACTGGTTGCAAAGTGAGATTTATACAGGATGCCTAATCAACCTTTGTTAACTCTACTGAACTAGTTATATTTCTTTAAATTGGTAATTATTTTATATCCAATAGAGATCTTGTTTGATAGATCTCGATTAGTTTTATAAGGTCATATTTTTTAAATCACATAAAATATTATAAATTACAATATATAACCAATTTAAAAGTAGTACAAACTCCCAAAATGGACTATTATGCAAGGACGGAGGGACTATTTAATTAATGCTCAACTAAAATGCTCTTTTATTTCTGTTATTTTTTGAGTCAATTTACATTCATTTGAGGTAGAAGATTGTGATCAAGCAATTAACCGTGAACCACACTTTGCCCTAGTAGACGAGGAAGACTTGGAAACAGACAAACGAAAAAGACTTGGAAAGACTTCTGCACATTGAAAAGACAAAATGGGCTACCCTGTTGGTAAACATTTTGCTTCAATTATTGCTATTGGATGCCCTAGTAATGGCCACATAATGGGCTACCCTCTTACAATCATGTTTTACATGAGAAAAAGGACAAGAAGAGAATAAAGAGGCAAGTTGGATACAATCCAAGAATAATCCATTAACAATCTGCGTAAGTCTTCGATTGGTTGAGAGCGTGAATAACTTGCAGTGCATTCCCTTCTACTATGATCCGAGAATAGTTCCATTTCAAGGCTGTTTCCAGAGTACAACGAAAGCCCGAAGCTTCAATAATAATCTGGGGAGAGAAGGAGTCTTAGCTCTAAAACAGTGGATTAGACCTGTGGATATGGGACTTTGCTCCGGTTTTAATTGGGCATATGGGACTTTGCTCCGATTTTAATTGGGCCCATATTAGTGGACGGTGGAATTTGTTTCTCGTGATTTAGTTACAGCCTGGACATCTTGCATAATTCATAGAGGAAAAACAAGAGTTTTGAACCCTGGATTGGAAGTGTGGAATTACCTTTCAATTTAAGCTAAGCCTCTTTGTAGCTTCTGATGAGGGTGATCAAGATTTTGGCCCGTTAGATGGGTTCTAGACTTTCATAAAGGAGGCAAATGAAGACATTGAATGCGAACAAAAATAGCAGATCAAACTTTTTTCTGTGATCTTTTTTCTGTGTTGTTCAAAAAAAAAAAAACTTTTTCTTTGTGCTGTATCTGAACTGAATTTTTTTTATTCACCTCTTATTACGTTCTACATTGCAAGCCGGCCGGCCCCCGAGTATGGGCAATGCTTTCATGCCACATACAATAGGTAATTATTGAGGTTTGCCCTCGTGGCAACCAGGGCCGGTTTTGAGATTCTTAGGGCCTAAGTCGAACTTGTAAAACCCCTATGTTTTCTTTTAAAAAAAAACAACCTCTAAAGGAAAACAAAATCATAAGAATGATAAGAGGTAGCGAGCTGCTTGGGCTGAGAATCCCTATGGGCAATGCTTTCATGCCACATATTGCTTCTGTTGTGTAGCAATACTTAGACTTACTACTTCGCCAACTTGTAAGACTAAATTTTGATTTAGTCTTGTGGTGGCCCACATGTATTATACATGGCACATATGAATTATGGGTATAATGATATTCTCCATATCTTATACCTAAGATTTATTCTATTGGTCAAATAGAGAAGTCGTTTCCTAAATACCACATATCATAAAAGCTAATAGCACGTACATATTAAAGACAAATACAACTTTTAGACTTAATTCCTTTGCTCATTTCTTTTCTGTTTCTTCTGAATTTTCTTCCTCTTTCCAAAGGTCTCCACAAACCATTCGTGATACCTCCGAGTCAGGGTGGTCCCAATAACCAACCCAATGATTAGCCCACTTCCATACCCCATGAATATCACCATCCAGTATATACCACTTGTAAACCCGGTTTCATCCTTTTGAGAGCTGTGTAGCGGTGGTGGTGAGGCCTTGGGATTTTCACATGATGTCGATAGAGGGATGCCACACAACCCGGGATTCCCATCATATGAACTATTTTGGAACGTATCGAATTGTTTCCCTTGAGGTATACGGCCTGTGAGGCGGTTATGCGAAACGTTTAGGACTGCAAGGAATGTGAGTTGGATTAGTTGCTGAGGGATCTTTCCTGAGAGCACGTTTCGAGATAGGTCCAACGACTCGAGCGCTGTCAGACTTGCCAAGGATGATGGTATGGCTCCGGTGAGATTGTTGTTGGAAATGTTTAGCACTTGAAGCCCTTTGAGACTCCCAAGAGATTCTGGAATATCTCCATTGAATTTGTTGTTTGACAGATCTATGGCAACAAATGCACTTTGGATCTTCTCATATACCCTCTGTGTGCCTTTCTGTGCTATTGTGATTGAATAGCTATAAGTACTAGAAACCATTTCATTACTTACATCCGCCTGCATATATGTCAACTTTCCTAGCTCAACCATTTTCATTGCATTCCAGTTTTTAAAGTAATTCGACGGCAAGTTTCCCGAGAATCCGTTGTGAGAGAGGTCAATGATGCGAAGCCTTGGAAATGCTAAATTGATTTCTGGGTTCTCAATGGCACCGTGGAATTTGTTAGACCGCAAAATAAGAACTTGCAAATCAGGAAGAGCTCCTAACAAGAAGGGGAAAGTACCCTCAATATGATTATTTCCAAGAACAAGAGTTTGTAGCATTGTGCAATTTGCCAATGATCGTGGTACCTGCCCATGCAATTGATTTTCGCTCAAATCAATAATCTTGATCCCATTCGCAAATGTCTGAGGAATAATGCCATGAAAATTGTTGGAACGTAGATCGAGCACCAATAAAGCCTCGCTAGAATTGGCCAAACATTGAGGAATCGTGCCATTTAAGTTGTTGTAAGTTAAGACAAGTTCAGAAAGAGAACTACTGTGGCAGATTGATGGCGAAATTTCTCCGGAGAGTAAATTATGTTCAACAAGATAATTAGTGGTGGATGGCGGTGGAATTGGGAGTGATCCTTTCAACCGGTTAAAACTGAGGTCCAAAAGTATCAGTGACTGCCATGGAATGAGGTCTGGAGACTTCTCAAAGCCTGTCAAAAAGTTTCCGTGTAGGCTGACCAATTGCATGCTTTCTTTGGTTATGTTCCACAACCAAAGTGGTATCTGGCCATGAATTTGGTTATTAGCAAAACCCAGGACCTCTAGTTCATTCTGAAAACGGATGAAATCTGGAAACTCCCTAAGGTTGCATGATGCCAATCCTAATACAGTGAACTTTGGAAGAGTAGTATTGGTACTGTTTGTTGCGAGCACTGTTAAATTGTTAAATGATAGTTGCAACGAAGTAAGGTGTGGGAGCTTCAAAAAAATGTCTAGCTCAACTTTACCACTCAAGTTGTTATGATAAAGACTCAGATGTTCAAGATCCTCGAGGAGAGAGATTGAGCTTGGAATCATGCCATGTAGTTGATTTGCGGAAAGGTCAAGAACTGTTAATCGGGTGAGGTTTCCTAGCCAAGATGGGATTCGACCAACTAGTTTATTTGAGCCAATGATCAAGTAGGAAAGATCGGTCAGATTACCAACCGAATCTGGAATCGTCCCGGAGAAATTGCAATCGTATAAATTCAGTTCAATTAAGGATTCGAGATTACCAATACTACTTGGTAACGATCCGGAGAAACTCGTCATCTGAACTCCCAAACTCTTGAGGCGACTGCTTTGGTGAAATTCTGGCAGATAACCAGTCAGATCTTCGTTTTCACCAACATTTAGACTCTGCAGGTTTGGTAGATGAAAAATGGCCGTTGGAAATTCACCGTTCAACAAACAACTCCTAAGATTAAGATGTGTTATAGAGGATCTATTTGACAAGACACTTGGCACTTTAGAAGATACGTTCACCTCTCGGAGGTTAAGTACTTTCAGGTTGGTGAGGTTTTGAACTAGGTCTCTCAAACTCGGTTTCTCAAGTTTCAAAACGTTGTCATCAGAATAAGTGCTAGTATTTTGAGACAGGTCAAGGAAAACTAATTTGGAAAGAGAGGAGATTTCCCAAGGGATTTGACCCGAAAAGACAGAATAAGAAAGGTTGAGACTCCTTAGCCTCGAAAGTGATCCAATTCGAGTTGGAATTTGAGAAGAGTTGAAGTGATTGTCAGCAAGGTTTAGCCTTTGGAGGTGAACAAGGTTGAAGAGACTACTGCTGGAGTTGATAGAACCATGGAGAAAGCTGCTACTGAGGTCTAGGCCAATGACACGACTGGTGTCGTGGTCACACTCCACTCCATCCCACGAGCAGCAATCATTTGTACTTCCGTCGAGCTTCCATGATTCAACCTTTGGGTAAGCGGAAGGGTCGCCGGAGGCAAACTTGTCAAGGACAATGCTGCGCTTGAACTGCAGCAAGGCTGAGCTCTCATCTTCATGGCATAGCGGCTGCATGGAAGAGTTGGTCAATATGTTAAGATTAAAACAACACAACATCACTAACATACGGAGATACAATGATGAACCCATGATTTGTAACCGACTGTTGTTACCAATCTTGGGTGCCTAAGCTTATGGCTAGGATGTGCTTTTATAGTTGGAGATCTCAACTTCAAATGCTATTGCACGCCATAGTAGACTAAGAAGAGTCTACCATCTGTCACTGTCCGTGTGGGGTTCTCATAATTCATACTCAACCTTCTTGAATGGTAGGAGTCAATTCAAATCCTATTTTCTTTTTCTTTTTTTTGTTATTTTCTGACTCAAGTCACATCCATCGCGCTAGATGATTATGAAGGAATCAACTAAATTTTTCCCAGTAAATGGGGGAAAAGAGAAATGAGAAGGCTTGGAAAGACTTTTGCACATGAAGTAAACAGACAAAGGGAAATCATGTTTAGCTAATTACTACCCCAATAGCAGACCCATCCTGTGGGACATCATTCTAAGAAGTGATTTCAAACCCGTAGAAGAGGAGTGAAAGGGTATAAAGAAAATACATTAGGGATTAAGAAACTTTTCAGTAGACTTTTTATTTTTTATTGTATTCCAGCAAAAAGTAGATCAAGTTGCTATTTTTTCCTAAACAAAACTGGCAACTTTTTCATTTGTATATAATCTTTCTAACTATGCGTTTTTAGATCACGTGAAGTATGTAAGTTTTACAATTGAGTAATGCCATGCTCAAAAAGCATGAACAATTCTAAGGAGTTGGCGTACGGTCAATGGCGGAGCCATGATTTAGATTGGAGGGTGACGCTGTTTAATGGGGTCCACTTACATTGTTAAATATTTTTTTTGTAGAAATGTATGTGAAGAGAAAAGTTGACTGTGGAAAATTTTCTCTTCTCTTCAATTCCTTGCACGTCATCCATTCAACTAGAAGATTAGTATAATGGCTGTAACTGTCCTTGTGGAAAATTCTATTGTTCTCTCTATGCATAATTTAGAATTTATGGTCAACCTTCTTGAATGTTAGGATTCCGTCAACATCCATGCTTTTCATGTTGAAATTATCAGTGAGACAATGCCAAAAGCTGAGCCTCTGCCATCATCTTTTACATATTGCAGGTAAATTGAGCAATCAGGGCAATGGTATTATACAACTCAACGGCATCCAAATATATTGCAAAAGAAGCTATTGGCATCAGTGTAAAAGAAAACTTATGAATTACACACACGTTGATAGATGTTACAGACACTACTACCATAGGGGTGGTAGTGGTTAAATGTGGTGGAAGTTATGAAGTTGAGGAATGGTAGTTATGAAGTGTGGTGGTAGTGGTGCTTAGTTGATAATGATATGTTGAGGATGTGCGCCAGGGCGCAATGAAGTGCGCCCGAGGCGCATAAAACTGCTCCTGAGGTGCATTAAAACTGAAAAAGAGGTCAAACTTTGCAAGCTTGCGACGGAGACTACCAAACTCCGATTGCGCGTGGTTCGAACCTTAGAAAAGCTTATCGAGCCTAATTTACAGCCCAAGTTATTTGAATCCCAAATTAATTACAAATTAAACGCTATGACAATTTTACCCTCAACGGGTCAAAAAACAAATCATTTTTGAAAAGTTCTCGCATCACCTTCATTCCACCGATCGTTATTTGGTCTCAGAAAGTTTAAAAACGTTGCGTTAGATGATGTGCATGCTTGACTACTTTTTTCTTAAATGATCTTGGTTTATTTCAAGTTTTTCATGGAATAATTGCATGACATATTGGTGTTTAAGTTATGAAAATGACTGCTCAGTCCTTGAGGAAAATGTCTCTCTTGTTCTTATGCAGAATTCAACTGACCTAAGGTAATGCTTGGAGTCCCTTCAATTCCTTTGTTTTCCAATGAGGCCACTGCTAAATGGCTGGTTCAATTCCATACATAAGTACTTAAATTTTCTCGCATAATACTTGGGTTCTAGTTTCTATAGCCGATTGATGGATCTATCTTGTTCTTTAGCAATCAATGCACGCGGTGAGGCCACTATTTCTGCATCAATGTTTATGCACTGGGTCTCTTGTGATCCCTATTTGGTGCTGAAGGCTATATTTCTAACAGCAAATCCACTCTCATTCCAAATCCCCCATGACAAAGCCAAAGTAAGGCATCAAGAATGCCAAACCCCTCTCTACCCCTCCGCCAGATTCAATTTCTTTGTGCCAAATTTGGCAATCGCCAAACGTGCCACATCATCTAAGCCATTTGATTTGCATCGAGACTGAGACTGGTTTAATTCAATGGTCTAGTTATGAGATTGCACCAAAATTGTACCAAGCCGGTGCAGTAACATGGCTATTTGTTAAGAACTGTAGGCATCAACGGGTGGAATGTTGGGATGAAATCCGTTTAAGCTGAACGCGAACGGAGATGCACGCAGGCCAGCCTTTTTAGGGTTTCAGTCTATTGTATGCTTATGATATAAAAGCAAAACTAGGGCAGCCTCCTTTTTTGTAACTCTGACATATTTTACATCATAGTGAAACACCCCAGCACCCCGTGGACGTACGATTGAGTTCATCGCTCAAGTCGGAACCACGTAAAATCTCTGTGTCTCTCTTCTCTCTGTTTGTGATTGTTTTCTCTTCGTTGGTTTGTTCTTCGATTGTGTGTGTGTGTTGATTGTGGGTTTGCGCGCTCGAATCCCCAACATGGAATTGGTTTAAGTGGGGAAGACTTTGGGAAAGGAAATCAAGTACCACAATTGACTGATCCTGGAAAGTGATCAGGCCAATCAAGGTAGACTAAAAATGTCCTAAGCTTTTTTTGGCCGTTCAAAAAATAAAATAAAATTCCTAAGCTGATTTCAAACCCCCATAACTGGAAGCAAGAGAAATGCCAGTAACCATAACTTAGGCAGTTCTATGCCCTTTCCTCAAGTATGCTTAGAAGAAGAAAGAAATAGGGGACGTCTTCTTAGACAAAAATATGTGAAGGGGGAACGAGAAAATTATCACGTTGGCAGTGCAGAAGCTTTTCTAAGCCATTGAAGCAAAAAGAACAACTAGTTATTTTGTAAAGAAAAATAGCAACTTGTAACTTTACAGAGTCTTTGTGAATAAGCATAGGAGTACCGGCATTTCTAATAAGATGGAGCGTCGGGTACTGGCTGCCGAATGCTGGTGCGACACGACACTGGTCGAATTAATATGCCCTCCTTCTATTGATCCCTCATCATTTACACTCTTATTACTTAGTATACGTATAGACCTTAAAGACCTCGGGGCTTGGCCCAATGATCGTGTTGTGCGTGTTAGGTTTTAATTGGGTTCGACTTACATGGGCAAGAGGTTAGTCCTTATAGTAATCTAACAAATACTTACATATTAACATCTTATTGTCTCCCAAGAAAAAAAAAAACGTATAGACCTTAATGTTGTTGTATGGAGTGAAGGACTCATTTTTCTCTTAAATTGTACTGGTTTAATTTTCGTAAGTTTGACGGAATAATGTGCATGACGTATTGGTGTTTAAGTTGTGATGTTAAAAACTTAATGTTGATGTATGGCGTGAAGGTCTTATTGATGATCCTATCATTTTTGTCGGAGTAAATTAAAGGAACTTTTCTGGGCATTGCAGCATATTTTGTACAGAAATTTTGGCAACTTGTACATTTGTGTTACTATCTTTCTGAATTTCAAAATACCATAGACCTTTCAACTCAACTCAATGTCTGATATAAGTGGGTGAAGCTGGTGTATTGCGAATGAAAAAGATGATTGAACAGGAAGCTAAGGATCTGGAAAGCATATTGAGGGACAATTCTTTCGCTCCTCTCCAAAGGAAAAAGCTTCATCCAAAAGCTCCAAAGGAATGAGTCTCGGATTCGGCATAGGCCTTCTTTAGCATTTTAATGGGTTTGGGGTCTAGGTGGTGGTGTTGGGATGTTTATGATATTTTGGTGTTTGAGCTAGATGTGTGTGTATGCTCGTAATTGATGGCGGTAGTGGTGTGATGGGGATTGCTATACTTTGTGGTGGTGGTGGTGGTGATTAGGGATGCTTGGCTTAGTTTTAGGTTTGTTTCTTGGGTTGGGCTTATTATTTCAGGTATGGGTGTTTTGAGTCCCTTAGGTGTTTCGGTTTGGACCTCGGTCCTCAATATTCCAACCTTGGTTGGAATTCTCTCCCCTCCCCCCAACTTGATGTACCATTTGTCAAGTTTTCTTAATAAAATTTTTTGCCTATAAAAAAAAAAGTGGGTGAAGACCGGCGAAAGAGTTCACATTGGACTGCCGGCTCATATATTTTGGAGGCTCGAAGCGAATTAATTCCTTATATTGAGCTCCTTACATATTCATGAATTCCTAAAAAAAAAAGATAAAAGTACAAAAAATAATAAAGTAATTGAGTAATGTTGTTAGAATAAATGCATATACAAAATAATATAGCGAACAAATCGTGATCTTGAGATTGTGATTTGACTGTAATTAGAGTGATTTTATTCCATGGTTAATCAATATGATTTTTTTTCCTTAGTTAAGCTCTCTTCTCTTGTATAAATAGAGGCATATCATTGTATGGTTTCAATATAATTGAATTCAATATCTCTTCTCTCATACTTAACAAATGTAATAAAGTTTTTTTTACTCTTTGGGATAAGTTTTTTTAATCAAATGTAAGAGCACATTTTTTCTATAGTTCTGTTGTGACTGTTAGCTGAAATGTTGAGCAAAGTAATTAAGTAATGTGATTTTTCATAATACTACAAAAACTAACAAAGAGTAAAGCAATAAATGAAAGAGGAAGGGTTTGAGAAGTGAAAAAATAAACATAGATCTAGAGTTGCATGGGAGTCAAGCCACACACTCCCAATCGCATGACAACATTACGTGACCACTGATCCAAGTACCTGATTTGTGTTTGGGGCCAGCTATTCGCTACACATTATGTTCTCCATTAGCCCGTTAAAATTTTACAACTAATTACAAATATGACCTCCAATGCAAAATGACCTAATTTCCCTCATCTTCTTCCTCCCTTCCCATTCTTCCTCAACAGTTCAGCCGATCAAAAAAAAAAAACAGTTCAAGTTTGCAAAAAATTTCCAGCCGACTCCTCCTTATTCAAATTCTCTCGGTTCCTCTCTCATTCTTTATCATCTCTTAAACTTTTCAATTCTTCCCGTATTCATTTCAATCTTAATGGAGAAGCAAGGATTATATATTGTATCAATGGAGGGTTCCTCTCCTTCCATTGAAAAAGAACAAGATGACCCACTTCTAGGTTTTGATATGAATATGAAAATTGAATCAAATTCATCATCTTCTCTTCTCCTCTCTTTCAAGTTTTTTCAACATCTCAAATTCAGTCGACTTCCTCCTTCCTCCACCTAGATTTTTTCGATTTTTTTACCAAGATTTTTGGATTTTCAAGTCTGAAAAAGTGTACTTTTTTTGACATTTAACTACTGAATATTACTAATATTTTCGACAATCATGTTCCAAGATTTAAGTCACAAAACTTATTTTTTGTGAAATATAAGTTCGGTAATTAGTTACCGTAATATCTATGTAATTTCAGTAATTACCTACCTGTTTACATCCTAAAAGTGCCGCCCAATGAAAAAATTCCACGTGGCCTCGAGCGGTACGGCGGTTGCATAAAACCTGTCCCAGTCGAGTACCAATTACAGAGGATTGCGGGAGTTAAAAGGGACACTGTTTAATAGCAAACGGTGTCGTTTTAGAATGAACCGGTGTCGTTTTAGCAGTATTTAAACAATGGTTTTGGAGGTGATGGATCTAACCGTTAAATTGGACTTCACAATCATCGAACGGTGTCCTCGCTGCCCTGTTTTATAAGTGAGGTTAGGTGCAATTGCAGGGAATCATTTTGGAAGGCAAGCACGTTGCATTAATTCACGTTGCTTGAAAATAGGAATCACGATCCAGGAAGTGGCCATGAACACCATGATCGAAGCGAGCAGGGGAAGAAGGAATTCTGGAAGTATCAAGATAACCGTTCGAAGACCCCCCTCAACCGTTTTATGTGGCCAACGTGGGTATCAATCGAAGACGTGGGGATCGAAGGCAAGTTCAGCGTCTATAAATAGAAGAAGCAATTGAAGAGAAAGGGACGACACAAAATCCATATCATCTGACAATTCATACAAAATGATTGCTCAGAGATCTATCTTAGATTAGTTTTAGTTTAGAATAGGGTCTTTTTTGTAAGTTGAAGGCTTATTTGCATGTAAGACTACTTTCGATTAAATTCAAGTTTTCTTATTTCTTTTAAGTTCTTTTCTTACCAAAGAATAGTTGTTTGCAAGTTCGCTTTTGATTAAATTCAGTGTGCTTGCATTTCTTTATTATTCTTGATAGAATCTTAAGAGTGTTTGTATACAAACTTACCTTTGATTAAATTCAGGTTCGTTTGTGTTCAATCATCTTTTCTGATTTCGAAGCGCGTCAATCTTTTATTTGGTTGATACCTTAAGGAAAAATCCTCTTAGTTGAGGTAATCGAACAGATAACACAATTGCCTGATTGAAATTAGTTGTTTCAAATCATTTTGAAAAGAGTAATTTCTTCTTTGAAGTTATTTCTTTTCTGGCACGCCCGCACACAATTATTTGTCGATTGATTTGAGTTAATTCAGCCCAAACAATTTTTGGCACGCCCGGTGGGACTCGAGGGTGTCAAAATGCCAAGGCTTCGAAAGCAGATAGGGACACCTGTTGGTGGTCAAGTGCCAGAGGAACAAGCTGTGCCAGAACAGGCCACGGAACAGGGAACGCCTATGAATCATGAGTTTCCCCAATTGGCTCCCGAAATGGGAGAGCTTCCTTATGAGGAGCCTTCTTATGAAGTACCTCCTTATGAAGGGCCTCCAAATTTCCAAACGGGACAAGCCAGTGGTAAAAACCATGATAAGGAGGAAATGTTCAGAGAAATGATGATAGCTTTCCGAGAGATGGCTCAAACCCAAAGAGCCATGATCAAAAGCATAAGAAGTAGGTTGCCCAACTTAGAGGTAACAAGAAACAGTCCAGGGAATATTGGGCTAGATGATCATGCTAATTCAACTACTCACCAAAGTCCCTTCGAAGGAAGGCTTGGAGAGGATGTTGGTCAGGGTAAGATAAGGTCTAGAAAGGGCAAGGAAAAAATGTATCCAGAGGAAATACCACAATCTTGGTATGAGCCTTTGAAGCCTACAAAGCCTGTCTTCGAAATCCCAGACCAATCCCATGGAATTCCTATTGGAATTCCAAGAAATGTTAGAGACAGGCAAAGCGTTAATCCTCTCTTCGAACCCACACTTGGGGGATGGGAGGATGATGTAGAGCTAGAACGAGGTTATAGGCCTGAGAAAACGAGGGATAACGCACAGCCTTCTCGTCAAAGTCTCCCAAACACCAAAAATCCCACCACAGTGGTTTATGGAGGCCATAGGCCTGCTCGGGTGAACACTACGGCCAACCCAATGCAGCAACCTTGGTATGGGAGATTTCCCAGAGAAAACCAAGAGGATTTTAACACTATAAGGGAAACGCATAGAGATGACTTGGTAGAACCAAATCCACCGGTAGGAAATCAAGAACAAAATTTCCTTGTAGGCAATCCAATACTAAGAGACCAAGTTATGGATCTCATACAAGAAGTTTGTGGGCCTCGAACTCGGGGGGTACAACCTCAAATCTATAGAAAACCATATCCAGAATGGATTGATACAACATTCCAGATCCCTAGAGAATTTAAAATCCCAGACTTTACTTTGTTTTATGGAGATGGGAGACAATCTTCTATAGAACATATTGCTAGGTTTTCTGCCCAATGTAAGAACTTGGCTCAGAATGGTTTCATGAAGTTGAAATTGTTCCCAAATTCTTTGTCTGGGCCAGCTTTTGCATGGTATACAAATTTGCCTGCAGAGTCGATAACAAGTTGGTTTCAAATGGAAGAGGCATTTCATGCACAATTCTTTAATGCTGAACCTGAAGTCTCTATGGCAGACTTAGCTAGGTTAAAACAGAAACCAGATGAAAAGGTAGCAGATTTCATATCTAGGTTCAAAAGGGCTAAAACCAAGTGCAAACTCCATCTGCCAGAGGCAGAGTTTGTGAGATTAGCACAAGATGGTTTAGAAAGGGAGCTTCGAAAGAGGTTTGATTCCACAGAATTTAGAGACTTTGCAGATCTAACCTACAAAGTTGCTAGATATGAATCACTGCTAGAGGAAGATATGGATAGGCATAATTCCTCTTACCCAACATACTATAGGGATCCTAATTATGAAATAGATGCTGCTGAAATTATAGAGCACGAACCTTGTGTTTGTGAGCCCTTAATTCAGAAGAATGTCTCTCTTGGGCAGAAGTTCAAACAAAAGGAAATTACTAAAGTATATTATTTTGATATATCTAAAGCTGATGAGATCTTTGACTTCTTGTTAAGAAAGAAAATCATTAAGCTGCCTTTGAATGTGAAACTGCCCACAGTAGAAGAAAAGAATGGAAAGACCTATTGCAAATGGCATGATTCTTGGTCTCATTCAACTAAAACTTGTAATGTTTTTCGTGACAGAATCCAGGAACAAATCAAGAAAGGAAGAATCAAATTCCCTGAAAAGACTATGGGGATAGATGCAGTGCCTTTTCCAAAGGTAGAAGAGGTCAACACCAGTGTGCCCTCCTCACTGGCTCAAACTGTCAAGAAGTATTGGCAAGACAAAGAAGCACCAGTGAACATGAATACTGTTCAATACGGAAGGGGCAAGCCATACGCTGGCCACCCTCGAGGCATGGGAGCGAGGCCAAGGTCCTATAGGCGAGCCAATGATGGTTTTTCTTTGCAGAAATTCCCAGGTAATAATCACCTGCCTATGCTAGAAGCCTCATTTTTGGAGTGCCTGTGTGTAGGATGCAGGGCCAACTATTTGGTTTTCAAGGACTTGGATAGAAAGGGCGTGAGTTTTTTCCCAAAAGAAATGGGGATGAAAAGAATGACCCCAGTTCAAGCAAAGCCAAGTGACAGCAAGTCTTGGTTGACACCAAAAAGGGACATGCCTACTAGCCCTGTTCCAGCTATTCACAGAAGGGAGCTGCCACCTTCGAAGAAGGCCAATATTGGCCAAACATCGAAGGCGCAAGAAGAGGCTAAAAAAGAAGAATTTACCTTGGTGAAGGGGGTTCCTGACTGGTTTCTGAAGCAAGTTAAACCCGATTTGTTCCAAGGATACAAAGGTTCAAACAGGAATGCAAGCAGAACTTTCAAGCCACCAGTTTCGAACTCTGGCAACTGGGTGTTGATTAGGGATCCCAAGTCTCAATTACCACAGATGGTTCCATTGCTCTCAAGAACTCAAAAGAGAAAGCTCCAGAGGAAGTATACGCTCTTCCAGTCAGGAGAATCTTCAACGGGGGAAGAATCAAGCAGATGGGCAAAACCTAATCCACGGTTCGATAGGATCGAAAGGGACCCAGAGGAATTTCGAACCCAGTATCACGAGAGGGAGACTTTGGAAAAGGTTCCCTCTGCTATGCTCGAAGAGGATTTTGATCCGCCTTCTCCTAACTCGCTAGCTAGTTATCAGACTGGTTTGCTCGAGGCCATGGTAGTGGAACAACAGGGGATGGAAGGAACCTTTTCCCCTATGGAGGTATCCACACAAGAATTCGAAGAGGAAGGAAGGATGGGTTCAGCAATCTGGTTACAAAATTTTCCCAATTGGCTCTTGAAGAGGGATATATCAAAAACCACTAACGGCAAGTCAATTGGAGCAGAGGAAGATGTGGGATGATCTTCAGGAAAAAGGGCCATATCTGTTCCCTGCATGAGGATTAGAAGGTTAAGTAGAATGTAAAACAAGAAAGGAAAGGTATGATTGAGTATCAAGAGTACCTGATCTGAGGAGGAGGCCAAACTGGAGCCTTGAACCTCAGCACTTCTAAGAATATGACCCTTCGAAGCCAAAATAGGGTCCATCCTTAAAGATCCCTCCCCTGAGACCGATAAGGGAGTAAAGGGGAAGTCTCCCTGAAGGATGGGAAGTGGCCCCAGAGTCTTCGAAGGAGCCAAACTGGCCAGTACCTGTGCAAAGGTCGGCTCAGTAAGGAATGACAGCAAAGTGTGCATGTCAATATCCTTTGCAGCAAAATCTTTCTCTATGGAAAGAGCTTGAACAGGGGATGCCTGTGAAAAACAAAAGAAAGTTAGAGTAAATCCTTTCATAATTCGAAATGCGAGTATTCAGAAGAAACCTTGTAAGGAGCATCTGCTGGCATTTGGATTACAGGCTCTATCACTTCTTGTTGAGGGCAGGGAACAAGAGCTAGGTCCAACACCTTAACAGGGGATGCAACTTGAGTCTACAAAGAGGTTAACAGCAAGTCATGAGCATAGGAGACACATGAGAATGTATGCAGTTTAAACTGACTTACCTCTTTTGGGGAGGAAGGCTTCTTAGGAGAAACAGGCCTCTTGGGAGGAGTTGTTTTCCTCACATAACGGAGGGTCTCCTTCACCTGTCTTGTTTCACCTGGTTCGAACTCAAGAATTAGAATTACAGTAAAATCCTCTTATTCTTAAGGGAATATTGAATCACAAATGAGGAAAGAATTTACCCCTTGAGACCAATATCTCTGTGTCACTCTCTGTTTCTTCATCACTGGAAGAAACCTGAGGGCCACGCCTCCTGGTGGTCCTTGTCCTCTTCAAAACTGAAAGGAAAGGGGTAAGAAAGTGACTTGGATAAATGATATGGGGGATTAAAAGATTAATTAGAAGGAAGAAACCAACCTGGAGGTGCAGCTGAGGGTTCAAAATAGTGCTTGGTGGGAATTACTTCTGTAGGCTGGGAAGTGATCTTTCTCTTCTTCGAAGCACTTTCTGAAGAAGAGGTGGCACCTGTAGGGTGGAATGCAGTTAGGTTTGGTTTCGGCAAAAGAGAAGAGATGTTTAGAGACAATTACCTCTTTTTTGTGTTACCCTTGTAGATTGCCTTCTTGGTGGAGAAGGGGGAACGACCATTGCGATTGGGGAGGCTTCGACTGGAGTCAGTCTTTGTTCAACTTCGCCCCTAGCAATATCTTCGATCCCTCCAGCCAAACCAAATTCATTGTCAGAGGAGAAAGATGACAAGTTATCTTTTCCTCCGTGCCCAAACTCAGACTTCTCAAACCCAATGTGGGCTAGAAACTGCTTGAAGGGTTTAATCCCTGAGAGGAAGGAGCAGTTGGAGTACCACCAGTTGTCAAATGCAGGGGTGGTGCGCACTTCAGGTTCCCTGAACTCCTGAGTGATTGTCCTCCTCAATGCATGTCTGGCGTGGGCAAACCCCGTCAGGAATTGGTCAGCCATGATCGGTGATCGTTCAGACATGCAGATATTGGCAAGGCCACAGTAAGGAGTGGGTATGCCTTGAACAAAGTCCAGTTGCCTAGCAAATTGTGCAGGACAATATACCTCTGCATGTGCTATGGACTTGAGGGTATTCGACGAGGAAATGAAGATCTCTCTGCTTGTAAGAATGTTGCCCCATGCTTGGAGAGCTCGAGAGGATCTTCCCTGTCTGTCTGCCAGAATGTCAAACAACCATTCGGGCCCAACAAGAGTAGGGTATGGATTGGGCCACTCCCTATCTGAGGCTAGACCAGCAAAAAAGCAGAGGTAGTACACCAAAGTCTGAGTTGTGTTATCCTCTGGGTGAACGTAGTTGTCACCATGAACATTGGGCGCTTCGACGACGCCGGCAAGGGATGTGGGTGCTTTGAAGGGACCCAACTCAGGAAAGTAAGCATGAAGCCATAGTTGGATAAACCATTGGGGCCCCCCCTGCGAATAGTTCAAGCCCTTCTGGTAGAAGTCAAACCCAGCTTTGTAGACGTGGCCCAAGAAGTAGGAAGCAAAGTCGAACTCTTCTCCCCTAGCAAGTGCCAGTGCCAATGGAACAAATTCATTCATCACTCTTTTCCCAGAGTGGCAGAAAATGTGTTTGCAGAGGGTGTAGAGAATGTAGGCGAAGAACTCTGTCTCAGTTACTTCTCCTACTAATTTCTTTTCCCTGTGGTAGAACTGGGAAAAGGCTCCGTTGGTGGCAGTCAAACGAGTAAATCCTTCGGGAGGATGGAACTCCTTGGTAGGGTCGAATTGGGGGCCATATGGGATAAGTCCCAGCATTTGGGTAACATCCAGAACTGTGGGTGCCATCATGCCGCAGTTAAAGCGAAAGAAATTGAAAGAAGGGTCCCAAAAGGCCAAGGCGGCCTGAATCAGAGAAGGATTTTGTGGGACCCCCCTTCGAAGGAGGGTAATAATTCTTTTTAAACCCACCTTCTCTAAATCGTCCGACTTCGCAGCTAACATACGAGTGGTCCATATCTTCCAATCTTTGTCCAATGTGGGCCAGCAAGGAAAGGATTTCCTTGGGAAGTTTTGCCAATCTTGGTCTAAACAAGCTCGAATTTCAGCATCTCCCAACCGAGGGTAATAAAGAGAAAGAGAAGCAGGAATTTCTCCTATAAATTGAGGACCCAAAATATAAGTACCTTCTTCGCTAGGGTTTGGAATGAAGATCCTAGCATCAAGATAGGGCTCTTCAGTCGGTCCTGGTGTTTGTCCTGACACGAACCGTCTCAAGGCCAAAGAGGGAGTAACATGTTCTCGAGTTGCTGGATTACTGGAAGAGGCCATTGATTCAGTTTGGGTTTAGCGTTGTTAAAGAGGAAAAGGAGAGAGGATTCTGTTCTTGAGAGTTTTGAGTTTGAGAGAGTTTGAACGCATTGAGTGTAAGGGGTGGTTTTGAATGAATTCCGCTTTTATACTCCTGCAAGTGGGCCAGGCCTATAGTGGGCCCATACCCTGGGGTCCGCTGGGTTTGGTTTTTTCTCTTTAGTAGAGTTATTATTGTTAGAATTTCTATTTTAACAATAAATCCAAGTCCAGCGTGGAAAGAAAGGGAAATTTCATTGAACAAACCTACTGGATTACAAAGTTGAAATTTACGTATTTACGAAAGGGAAAAAAAAGCAAAACAAGGGAAATCCTAATTCCTATGAAAAGAAATACAAATTAGGCCTTCGAGGGGCCTGAGTGCTGAGAGGTTGCTTTTTTATTCTCAAAGTAATGAGGAAAGGACCAAGTAACAAGACTATGGAACTTGTTCCATGCGAACTGGAGGAATTTCAGCTCCATTTTCCTCATGTCTTCTTTGGAGTCTGACTCCAATTTTTTCTCCAACAAGGGCCTAAAGCAGAGCACCAAAGCTTTGGCTTTCCTTCGAAGCCGAGCTTCCTTTGTTGGACGCTTCATTTGTTGTCTTTTGAAGCGCCTTCGAAGCTTTTTGTCAGCATGGCCTGGCACCACTTCGAAGGACTCAGCAGTGAAGTTATGGATTTGGTCATGCAGCTTCTCAATCCTTTCCTTGGCCAGATCATAATCTTGAAGGGTTTGATCGAAGCAATACGCAGCGGTATTGGCTTCGAGCCATGACTTGATCACTGGTAAGAAGTCCAGGAAGCAGTGGATTTGATAGGAAACCGTGGAGGGGATGGAACATAACACCAATGTCTCACAAGCCCACTTAAAATTAGTTAGTGGAACTTGTTTTTCCAGGGTAGAAATATCCAGGAAAGAGAAGGCTGCCAGGAGTTGTAGAGCTTTACTCTTGTCAGCAGGGTAGATGGAATAACCATATTGCCATTGGAAATGAGGGGTATTGACGGCAAGGTTATTCACCTCATTGAACCAGTCAGGCTCTTCAGGAAGAGGAGCCAGTTTGTTGGTTTCCTCGAAGTTAGCTGGATAATGTGGGGTTTGCACCTCTGTGAGCCAGAGGGACTGTTGGGTTCGAGCCATGCGTTTGAAGTCGCAGTAAGGGGCGGGCCCCAGATAATTTTCCTCTTGTTTCAGGAAAGGGGAAAATTTGAGAGAGGAGTAAATGGATTCGAGCATACCCATGTGAACAGTGTCGTTGCTGCTCAGGGGTAGGAATTGGCTTGCGAACAGAGTTCGAAAGTGATGGAATTTATGAGGTGTAGGATCAGGCTGATCGAACCTGACCAGAATGGTGCCAGAGTTGGTATTGGTAGAGTTTTCTTCCCATGAGCCCCAGTTGGACCCATCGAACGAGTTCGAACGGGTTAAAGAGGAGTCCCAACCTGTGGGAGATGGGTTGGGGGAGTGGAATGTTCGATCCGAAAGGATTTTGCTTGCCAACATTCGAGGAGAGTTTGGAGGAGACATTTGAGGAAAAGGGGTTTGGCAATCAAGATTGTCTAAAATAAGATTAATTTCTGGAAGAGAGTCCATAAATGTAAGACTTCTTAACAGAAAAGACTCAAATTCGAAGGGTTTATGAAGGATAATGTAATTCGTTAAACCCTATCATTAACTGCCATTTATAGGGAAATTATTGTAGCTATCTTTGGGAAGCTCAATAGACGTGCATGGGAATAACATCCTGTCATGCTTCGTGCATCCGAAGTTGAAGGGATGTGGGCAGAGAACGTGTGCCATTAACATTTATTTAGCATAAATAAAATGTTAATGCGGGGGGTGTGTTTACATCCTTAAAGTGCCGCCCAATGAAAAAATTCCACGTGGCCCCGAGCGGTACGGCGGTTGCATAAAACCTGTCCCAGTCGAGTACCAATTACAGAGGATTGCGGGAGTTAAAAGGGACACTGTTTAAAAGCAAACGGTGTCGTTTTAGAATGAACCGGTGTCGTTTTAGCAGTATTTAAACAATGGTTTTGGAGGTGATGGATCTAACCGTTAAATTGGACTTCACAATCATCGAACGGTGTCCTCGCTGCCCTGTTTTATAAGTGAGGTTAGGTGCAATTGCAGGGAATCATTTTGGAAGGCAAGCACGTTGCATTAATTCACGTTGCTTGAAAATAGGAATCACGATCCAGGAAGTGGCCATGAACACCATGATCGAAGCGAGCAGGGGAAGAAGGAATTCTGGAAGTATCAAGATAACCGTTCGAAGACCCCCCTCAACCGTTTTATGTGGCCAACGTGGGTATCAATCGAAGACGTGGGGATCGAAGGCAAGTTCAGCGTCTATAAATAGAAGAAGCAATTGAAGAGAAAGGGACGACACAAAATCCATATCATCTGACAATTCATACAAAATGATTGCTCAGAGATCTATCTTAGATTAGTTTTAGTTTAGAATAGGGTCTTTTTTGTAAGTTGAAGGCTTATTTGCATGTAAGACTACTTTCGATTAAATTCAAGTTTTCTTATTTCTTTTAAGTTCTTTTCTTACCAAAGAATAGTTGTTTGCAAGTTCGCTTTTGATTAAATTCAGTGTGCTTGCATTTCTTTATTATTCTTGATAGAATCTTAAGAGTGTTTGTATACAAACTTACCTTTGATTAAATTCAGGTTCGTTTGTGTTCAATCATCTTTTCTGATTTCGAAGCGCGTCAATCTTTTATTTGGTTGATACCTTAAGGAAAAATCCTCTTAGTTGAGGTAATCGAACGGATAACACAATTGCCTGATTGAAATTAGTTGTTTCAAATCATTTTGAAAAGAGTAATTTCTTCTTTGAAGTTATTTCTTTTCTGGCACGCCCGCACACAATTATTTGTCGATTGATTTGAGTTAATTCAGCCCAAACACTACCGTATAGCCTTAACTTTTTCGACATTCAGGTTCTGAATTCGAATGTAATTAAAAATAAGTCAAATAAAATTTTGGTAAACAAATACCAAAATACATACTAAAATTCGGTTTTTAAATGTCGTTTAATGCTAATAATTTCAACATTTACAGACCGAACGTTTTCATCGTCAGCACAATTTTTTGATTTTTCGATATTGAACTAATTACGTGGGCTTCTTTTTTAATCTCACATGCTTACAGACAAAAATGGTTTCACAGCCATCTTAAATCTATTATTGGAGAAAAAATTGAAATGTTTATGCGGTGGTGGTTTAGTGGTGGCGGTTATGGAGTTGGTGGTTCGGCAATGGTGCAACGTGTTGCGCAGTGAAGATACAGAGGAGGGAGGGAGAGAATGATGAGAGAGAAGAGGTCAATGGTGGTGGTTAAGGAGGTCAATGGTGGCAGCGATGGAGGTCTGTGGTGGTGGTGGCAATGGAAACCAGAAGAGAGGGATGGAGGGAGGGGTATACTAGGAAGTTTCGGTGAATTTTGTGGGTTATTTGGAGTAAATTTTATATTAATTATATGGATTGTGGATTAAGTGAAGGAAACGGGTTAAGGGAGAAAATAGAGGGCTGTGGATAGCCACCCCCATAATATAGAGCAAATATGCATTTTCAAGCTTTCCAAATCCAGGGCCGTGGCTGTAAGGACTTTTGTGGTTCTTTCTCTCAGAAGAATTGATGGGTTGATATGCCATTAATAGAAGAGCCCCACCAGTAAGTAGCTATGTGGAAAGTTTTTGTGGGAGAGGATCCCGTCCAGTTTTTTCTCCAACCAATCCGGTTCAGTTTTGGACCGTTTGTGGGCCCTTCCCACAATAATGATTAGAATCGTTCACTTTTTAGAGCTCGTCAAAAATATTGATCACGCCAAAAATCACATTGATCAGATATCATTTGATATAATTTCGAAATGCATTAAGGCTCTGTTTGTTTCATTGTAAAATATTTTTTCAAAAAACAAACTTTAAACTTTTATTTTCCGGTGTTTGATTGGCACTTGAAAATATTTTCAGAAATCAACAAAATAGTGTAGAGAGAGAGAGGAGGCTTAAACGGTGAAGAGATCTAAGAATATTCGAATTGAACGTGGGTCATGACTGACGATCGAGAAAACTAAGTAGTGAGAATTATAGTAGAAGGCATCGGGTTCATTTTGGAAAATAACTTTGGAAGATTTAAGGGTAAGTCATTTTCATCAAATTGATGGAAAATGTTTTACGTGTAAAATGTTTTTCTAATTTTTTACACAACCAAACACCGAAAAATAGGTAAAACATTTTACCAAAAAATATTTTACACCCATACAAACGGGACCTAAGTTTGAGAGAAAAAAAAAATGTGCAACGTACACCGGATAATCACTTGCATCGGAAATCGACGGAAACATCGGAAAACGAACTTCTCATGTTTCGTTAGATGGCAAATACGATTTTGCACTTAACCGGTATACTTCAGAAAATAAAACACGATACATTTGCATGTCCATCAAAGTCCAATCAAGCTAGGTTTTTCACAAAACCATTCGTTTTTGTGTCATCTACAAAATGAGCTGCTCGAATCGACATTTTAGAACTTTGTTAGGAGCAACATTTTAGAACTCTGCCAATTGATGTTTCAAAAATAGGGAAAAGCCTACAATATGCACCAATTGTATGATTCATTCATAATAGTTTGGTGTGTTTTGTGATTTTTGTTGTAAAACTCGTAACTTTTCAGCAATAGAATTCGCAACATTTTCACTATGTTTCATTAATAACATTTTGGTGCATCTGGTAACTTTTATGCTAAAAAATCATAACTTTTTAACAGTAGAATTCGTAACGTTTAAGATTCGTAACATTTTTCATAGGATCATAACATTTTGATGCCCCTGAAGCTTTCCAAATCTGGAGTTATTTGGTTGAGTAAACAATTGCTTCTGTCGTCGTTAAGTGTGATTTAGTAGTCTTTCCGGAATTTTTACGGACTTATTAGGTTGAGTCGGGTGTGCATGTCTCTCTGTGTTCCTCAATGTATTATTGCATTTCTGTAATTCGATCCTCAGATCTTTTTTATCAATGATAGCGATCTTCTAAAAAAAAAAAAGCTTTCCATATCCGGGGCCATGGCTGTGAGGACTTTTTGGTTCTTGTCCCGGAAAAATTTGATGGAAGCTAATAATCACCTTCATTGGACTTCGACGGAAACGTCGGAAAGCGAACTTCTCATATTTCGTTACATGGTAAATACGATTTTACACTTAATCGGTACATTTGGGAAAATAAAACGCAATACATTTGCATGTCCATCAAAGTCCAGTCAAGCTACATTTGCATGTCCATTAAAGTCCAGTCAATCTAGTTTTTTTCACAAACGTCTATAAAATGAGTTGCTCAGATCCATATTTCAAAACTTTGTTAGGAGCTACAAATTCGAGTTTAGAGAGATTGCAAGAGATGTGGTACGGGAGGGGGACGCGCTCCATCCTCAATAACGCAAAAATCAATGTCCTCTTCTCCAACCCCACATAATGTAATTTTACGTGGACAATCCCTTAGTCTTATTGACACTATAAACGTTACTATTTAAACGGTCCCGCCATTACTTATGAGAAATGATGTAAATTGGATTTCATTGGAAACAGACAAATGAGAAAGACTTGGAAAGACTTCTGGCGCATTGAAAAGACAAAAGGTGATTTGTCTCACAATTACCTAATGGCCCAATAGCATATCCCTGTTGGTAAACATTCTGCTCCAATTATTTGACGCCCTGTTGGTAAATATTCTGCTGCATGCAATTCTCACTGTTTAATTTTTAATTTTCTTTACCGTCTGGCCCTCTCTCTCCCTCTCTCTCTACACTATCTTTGTCGATTTTTGAAAATGGTGCCATTGAGATTTGATTATTTTGTGGCCTTCTTTTGGTATGATTTCTCAAATGTCAACCAAAAAATAAATTGCCCAAGACATTTGGATAACCATTGTTTTGGAAGATATTTTTCATGTGCCAACCAAACCAGACACCTGAAAAATAAAAGTTTAAAGTTCGTTTTCTGAAAAAATATTTATATTGTAGAACATTTTACATCAAAACAAATGGACTCTGAATGCGAAAAAAAATAATTGATCAAACTTTTTTCTTAATTTGTGCTTTATCTGAACTGAACTTTCTTTATTCGCCTCTTATTACGTTATAGATTGCAAGCCAGCCCCAAGTACGGGCAATGCTTTCATGCCACATCCATCCAATAGAGACAATCACCAAGCTACCAATCCTAGTGAAGGGTTTTCTCACTGCTGAGGATGGTTAGAACAATCTAAGAGTCCGATTATTTTCTTCTAAATTTTTTGTTATACAGAGCTGATAGTTAAACATTAATGCTTAAATGGTTCTTCTGTGCTAATCAAGCAGCAAGAGGCTATCTATACAGCATTAAAACAACACATGATCAGGAACATGTGAAGACACAAAGATGAACCCATCATGATGTATTAGTAGCCATCTTAGAGTTACCATTGGTTTAGAAAGCTAATGCCTTTGATGTGCTTTTACACACAACAAGAACAGCTAGCATCCTTCCCTCTTGTAGAAATAATCCTCAAAAAGCATCTAATAATGGACCTCTCCCCTGGAATCTCTGGAGTTGCTTGCTCCAATACCTTTTTAAGTCAAGTCCGCCCACTGAACTAGTGGGATTTTTAACATAAAGCATATTGTGTCGCGTTAGTTTAGTGTGGACACAAGGAAATTGAAAGAAAAGGGAAAAAAGATGGAATGCTTGACCGAGAGTCAATGTTTTTATAGTCTAGATTTCAGCCCTGTACGCTATTGTGACACCATGAAAAGCAATGAGTACCGCGTTGTTATGTAGAAAAAAATTCGAAAAAAGTTGGAATGCATGACCGAGAGTCAATGAGTGCTAGGACAATGCATTTGGTTTACTAGTGTTCAGTCATTTGGTACCGTGTCTTTTGTAAGTGTATCTGATGTTTTTTTTTTGGGTCTTGGTGAGGAGTTTGATTCTAGCTACGCTACTTCGATACTAAACCAGGAGGATTTGTGCTTCAATACGTACAGGTTATTTCTGGGAGCATCAGTTAATTTCTTGCGGAAATGAATTGATCACGGCATGTTTCCATATTACGTTAGTTTGAGACGATTTTTGTACTTCGTGTTTTCGTTTTCCAATGCAATAAAGAGGAGTGAACTGTGAATGCATTAGCTATTAGGAATATATGAAAGGAAATGTATCCTTAGTTCCAATTTTTCTGGTTACTTCTCCGTAGTTGTGAGGAAAGTCCATGATGACATATCAAAGTTAAAGATTGATTGCTGTTGATGATCATACATATCAAGGTTACATTCTAGATCTCTTACAAATGGAGATGGGATCCACAACATTATTACTTAACAGGTCCCGCCATCACTTGCGAGAAAGGATGTAAAGTTGGATTTTCAACATTATTCAATTAATGCTCTTTTCTTTCTATTATTTTCTGAGTCAATTTTCATCCATTGAGCTAGAAGATTGTGATCAAGCAGTCAACCGTGAACTACAGAAGGACCGGGCTTGGTGCAATGGTAAAGTTGTTTAGGTCACAAGTTCAAGTAGCGAAAACAGCCTCTCTACTTGCAGGGGTAAAGTTGCGTACATCGACCCTTCTCCAAATTCCGTAATAACGGGAGCCTTGTGCACTGAGTTTGCCCTCTAACCACAAACAACACTTTCCCTAGTCGACGAGGAAGACTTGGAAGCAGACAAATGAGAAAGACTTGGAAAGACTTCTGTACATTGAAAAGACAAAAGGAAATCAATCTGCTTTAATTTTTGCTATTGGACGCCTTGTTAATGTCTACAAACACTTTTGCCGTGTCCACCTTGAAGAAATTGCCTTTCATAATCCCATGTAGAAATTGTGTAAATGCCTTCCATAGACTCCGTGAAATACTGTTGCAATAATTATTGACCTGAAAACTCGAAAAAGGTTAAAAGCATCTAATAATGGACCTGTCCCCTGGAATCTTTGGAGTTGCTTCAATACCTTTTTAAGTCAAGTCCGCCCACTGAACTAGTGGGATTTTTTTTTAATATAAAGCATATTGTGTCGCGTTAGTTTAGTGTGGACACAAGGAAATTGAAAGAAAAAGGAAAATTGTGTTCCACATGGTCGTCATGGAGTAATAGTGTGACACTAAGCCCCGGTATTGATAGTTATGTTCGATAGGCAGAGCCCATCTTGTTGCTTCGATGATGCAGTTTGTATTTTTGAAAGTTCTAATTAGAACATTCAAAACAATTTGAATGCTACATATACAACATCTCCCACACAACAACTCACAGAACTGTTGACAACATCGTTTCGATTTAAAAAAAAAAAAAAACCGGCGAACAAAATGCTTTCCCTTCTCCTTCCCCTTCTCCTTCAAAATACAGACTACAGTCAGGAGAAGCGAGAGAGGGGCTCCCACCACCACTACCACCACCGGTGACGATGCTTCCCACCTCCACCGGTGACCACGCTTCCCACCTCCACCACTAGAACCCAACCCCAACGCTCCCCACCACCGGCGACCGTCACCACCACCGGCTTCTGGGAAGTTTGACATTGTTACCCCCAACTGAAGCGCTGTCTCTCTCTCTCTCCCTCTCTCTCTCTCCCAGAATTGGTTGCTGAGTTGTTGGAAAAAAAAACCCTAAATTGAGTTTCTTGAAAAAAAAATCCCCTAATTCGAAAATTAGGGTTTCGTTTTGAACTTTGAGTCAAATTGACTTGCTCTAATGTTAAAGGGATGGAACTGATGTATGTGTAAACTTGCCTTGGTGGTTAAAATTCGTACATAGAGACCAAAGTATGGGCTGACCTTGGTGGTCGATGAATTCAAAGTCTCTTGATTGTTTGACTTTGCATAGAAGCGTGAATCTAAGAGAAAGAGTACAATACCTGAATTGCAAAGTTAAGTGGGATTCCTTGGAGTTCTGGGATGATGTAATACACATGTTGTTTGCACATGAAGGCTAAACTCTCATTTTGTTGCAACATTTCATGAGTAACATCTCTATTATAAAACAGAAAGGTGTGGGGACAAGTTGTTGGAATGGCTAAGATTGGTTTAATCCAAAGGCTGAGAGGCATTCTCCTCATCTCATTAAAGAGCCCATATTTTAAAGCTAATTACACAACTGTCATCCTCTTCCAACAGGGATGCGTAGTGCCGTAGGCACGGGCTAACACTAATAATCTAATAATTTCTCAATCCAACCTGACTTTATGTCTATGAAGTCTGCTGCCTGATTGAGTGGATCGTGCAGTTTATTGATTTTTTCTCCCTTGGAAGATATGCCCCATAGTAGGCCTTGACAGTTGCTAGTGGTTGTAAAATCACTCTATGTGCTCTATGATTTGATGAATATTTTAGTTGTTAATCCTCATTGTGATTGCAAAATTAGTTGTGATGCAATTTTAATGATTAATGATTATGTTGTTTGCTTGATGAATTCCGCTCAATGAGAGGCTTTTGTGTGTGTGTGTGTGGAGTTCATTAGCTTAAACTGGGTATCCTTCCTGCAGGTTCATGTTCTGTGGCTGTGTTGCCATTGTTTTATTAGCTTTCTAAAGTTATCAACACTATCAGTTCTCTTTCTGTGGATATTGGGAAGTTAAAATATTGAAGTCTTCTGTGGAGGCTGGAAATTATAAGTGATAAATCTGTGTGCGAGAGAGATTTATCCACTTATGAGATTTATCACCCATACCTTGTCTTGCGTTGGGAAAGTGGAGTGATAAACCTGTCCATATCATTCCTGTGACTTAAATGAACTTGAGTGGTGTTAATAATTCATTGATTTCAATCTGTTATTTGATTGTCGGCATATAACATTATGGCTATTTGTAATGTTATTCTTTCAGGAAAAGTATGGTGCGGCCAATGGAGAGAGCCATATCAGGAAAAGTATCACTTGATGGTGGAGCATATCAAGGAAAGAAACCATCTCATCATGCAACTATAAAGGATATATAGCTCAGCTCTTGCGAAAGTTAGCTATGGGACCAATAGCTTTGCAAAGATTAGTAGAGACTCGAAAAGGCAGTGAAAGAGATTGAAGCTATTCAAGTGAATCAAAGGCCAAGGAAAATAATCAAATTTGTTGTAGTTTGGAATATCAATATGTACTAAGCTTTGTAATATCAAGTTGTATTATTGCAAAACCTAACTTTGTATGTAATTGATAATTGTGATGAGAACGGCCCGGCGTGGGTTTTAAATTTATTGTATTATGGTTTTCATTGTGAAATGATAATCTATATGTCCATATTAACTAGTAAGTAATAAATCGTAAAAAACTTATACCTTGGATTTTTCGTTGGACAATAGCTTTTTAGATGTTTGTCTTTTCTTCTTAATAGTTTTTTCCATAGCACCGATCTTTCTTTTGCATAGCGGTCTCCCTTTTCATCGAAGTCCTTCTAGGTCCAGTATGTTCATGCTCTGTTTAGGAGGTCCATCTCCAAGTGAAAACAAAATATTACGAGTACCCGTGTCATCACCAAGTGAAACCACATTACTTTTACAAACAACCGAAGCTTCCATAAACTCACGGTTTTGCTCGTGTACCTGTTTCATCACCATATCATACTCCTCTAGAGATTCTTCTGCTAAATCAGCAACTTCAATAAAGATATTGCATATGTTGTCATGCCGATATGCTTCAATTGACGTTGACGACTTATCGTAACAGATTCGAACTTTTGTGTGGACCCTTTTCATATTTTTACACCATCTTCTCAACACATCCTTGTCAAGATCTCTTTCAATTCGCTTTTGATGCCACACAAATAGTTGATGTTTACACACCATGCCTCTAGACTCGAACAATCAACAATTATAATGTGTTTCATTGGTTTCAACATTGAAATCAACAGTAAATGACACTTGAATCCTCTTTTTCTCTTCTCTTGCGCCATATGTAACCCGGCCACTCATTTATCTCATGTTCGGATACAATATAACCAACTTTTGCCGGCTTATCATAGAAACAGTGAATTTTATCAAAAAATTGTTTCTGAAACTCCTTAACCTTTGCATGCGTGTAAACACTTTGAAATTACTTCTCCAACTCATCTTCAATCATTAACGGGATGAAACTGTTCCAACTTTTCACATCTGCTTGACTTTCACTTTCCACCTTATTCCCCAATGCATTTTCATATTGTCCTGCAAATTGTTTTAGGGTAGTCTTTTAATGAACGTAACCATCAAAATACGCATTATATTCTCGTTTCTTTGTGTGGATGATATCCCCACCCAAAACACATCGTTCAAATAAGCAGGCACGTACCGTTTCCTCTCCAAATACAAGAAGGAGTATGAGAACAAGAACAGCTACCCATTAGTATTTGCAACAACAATACTAATTGGTGCATTAGGGTCAAACTGTCTTATGCAAACGCTATGTTCGCTTGATTTCTTCTATTGGTCCCACTTCTACCTTTCCTAGGAACAGATATGAATTCATAAATGCAAAACATGAGGATTTTTTTTAATCTGCACTACACATACATGATGATTGTCTACGTCAAACTGGCACAATAAGTCAATAACCATATTTTTAGGTTACAGAAATTGAATTTGAGCTTGAACAGTATTCAAGGTACAGTTCCTGCAAGACTATCTCATTGCTCAAATCTCAAGTTCCTTAATGTAGGCACAAACAAGTTAGTAGGAGAGTTCCCAAAAGAACTTGCTTATTCGATCACGAGACTCATCATACTCTACGTTTATAGTAATAATTTGACATGAGGGATTCCTTCGTCGATTGGGAATCTTACTTCCCTGGAAGACTTTGGTGCCTCAAAAAGCCCTTACGGAGGAGGTATTCCAAATGCTTTGGGTCAATTGAAAACACTAATTTCATTGTACAACCAATCGTCACTAATTTCAAGTAATCTTCCGCCGACATTTGGTTAAAAAAAATGTAAACTTTCATTCTATAGGGTTTTTTTCCCCAGTAATTCAGCAACTAAGTTTAGGGTACTAATAGAAATGATCAGAGAGAGAGAGAAGAGTACCTGTGGTCATCAGGTTGTGGGAGCACCTCTCACTCTTCTCTGAATTTTTTGAGCGTGCACGTGAAAGTGGAGGGAAGGAGAATGCATGGGGGAGCCGGGGAGGGAAAGGAAAGCGTTCTGTGTGAGTTTTTTTTTTTAATTTATCAAAACGACGTCGTTTTAGGCTGACCTCATTAGTTGTGTGAGTTGTTGTGTGTGTAGCCATTTTGTTTGGCATTTGGATGCAACAGAACAGCATCACTAATTATGCATATTTACTTACTGAACAACAACAATTTGCCATTCTCACACAATGTTTCATCTTGAGAGGAAGTTTGCTGAATTTGATTCCTGATTTGGCCCAAAACTGCTAGAACTTCTCCATCTTATCAAAGTATGGTCAATGAAAAATTCTTAGTTCTAGCTAGCAAACTTAACATATTGGAAAGCAGCAATTACATTTGATTCTTATGACATGCAATAAGTATACCGATATTGCGTACACAAGCTGTTGGCATCGCATGAAATCATAATTTATGGATCGCCCAAGCAATGTACGTGGCATCACGTAAGCTTAATTAGGGATCAATATGGAAAAACATTTCAACGTAAACACTTGTTTCGTCTTTTACTTTTCTCAACTTCTCCTTTCCAAAGACACTTTGGATGGTGATAAATGATGAGAAAAGAAAAAGAAATAAGAGTCCCATCACGTACATGTTTGGAAAAAAAGAAGAGGCGAGAAATGAAGAAAATGAAGCATTATAATTGGTTTTCTCTCGCCATTTCTCGTAAAAATGGAGAGATTTGGTCTTTCCGTTCTTAACCAATATTTTTCACCATCCGAAGGGGCTAGTCCCCTTAAACCTTTCATAATACCTCGTAGACAGCCCACTAATGCTAGAGAAGCATGACCAACAAATGCTTAGCCAAAAACAAAGTGTAGATCACCACCTATTACACAATTCTATACAAACACAGAAAACGAAAATGCTAGTGGTACTGGGGAGTGTACATATAATGTACCGACAGCATATCGGGCCCATTTTTGGGTCTCACATGGATAATCCAAACCTTTCATTAATTTTAAAGTAATATTTCAAGTATTTTCTGCAAAAAAGTAGCTTAATTGGATATGTTTAGGATCCTAAACTTTGAATGAAAATTTTAAAGATTGGATCAACCCTCTATGCATATCCAATCGAGCTGATTTTTTTGCAATGAAACGTAAACCAGGAAATTATCAGTAACACATTAATGCCAACAACCGAGCCTTTGCCATCATTCATTAAAAATTGCATGTAACGAGCATTTAGAGAGAATGCGATTATTCAACTTCAGGGCATTGGAATTATATTACAAAACAAGCTAATGTCAACACTGTAAAAGAAAACTTATACGCTACAGAAGACAACAACATATCACAAAAGCTAATAGCACACATACTGATGCATATCACAGACAAATGCAGCTTTTACATGACATTATTCTCCTGTACCTATATATCTTTACTTTCTATAGCCGTGAGAGAATAGCAGACACCAGCTGAGCTCCAATTCTACCTACAAGGCCAAAAGCTACAAGCTGGGTCCCATAAAAACTGGGGCTGTTTAACTGTGAACGGCTACGAGACTCCGGGGACCTATTAATCAGCCATCCCTCAGGTAATATCTCCGCCGCCATTATGAAATCCACATAGATACAATAGTTATTCGTAACGCTCGTCTCGTATGGGCGGGATCCACACACGCATGATACCCTGTCCCTTATAAGAGAGCGATACAAATAACCGATAGACTCATGCCTGTTTGGCCAGATCGCTTGAGTTTATGAATGTGCCATGAAACCCATACAGAACGCGAGACAGAAGCTTGATCGAAGCCTCCAATTCCAGAGTCACGGTGTTCACGATTTGAAGCCCCGATTTCCAGGCCTTCTCGTCATGAACGAAGGCCATGCAGAATGTACCCGTCGTCGTCTCCTTTCTTTTTTTTGATCATAATGTACCCGTCATCTTCGATCGCCGAATTTGGGTTCGTGGCAAGAAAAGAGGCTCGCCGCCGTACTTTTCCTCTCCGTATATGTACTTTTTCACTTCTCCACTGGACAAGTCGACTTTCGCGAATCCCAAAACTTTCGGCCACAGCTCGGCGATCGCGAGGTAAGCGAACCGGGTCTTCCGACCGAGTCTGTTCCATTTAGCAATGCTATCAATTCAAGCTGGGGCAGCTGGCATTATTGTCTCCAATCATGGTGCTCGCCAACTTGATTATGTCCCGGCCACTATCATGGCTCTGGAAGAGGTATCTGAGCCCAACTTGTCATTGTTATTTGTGAAGAAAGCACCTTGCATTTTCTTTTCCCTCCGTGACTCCCTCCACTAATCCTTATCCGTATACAGCATCTTAAGAGTTTGTGGAATTTTTTTCCCCACTTGTGTCTACTTGGAGTTCAATGTGGAGAACAATGCGAATCTCTATAGTAGTCAATTCTTAGGCCTTGAAGTAGTTTTATCGCCGTTTAACGTAAATGATTTCCATTGTTTAAGAGGACGGGGCTTTTGTGTTTTTTGGGGAAAACTTGATTTTCGGAATTAGACTGGTCATTCATGGCACTTTTGTGTTTTTGTGGTCAATTATTTGGACGATATTGGATTACTATCCAAAGAAAAAGGCTTATCCAGTCCTTTTGAATTATGAGTTTGTAGTGATCAGTCGAGACTCATTCATTTTGTGGTCTCAATCTCAGATCGGAAGGCCAGTGTTGTACTCATTGGCAGCAGAAGGAGAAGCTGGTGTCAGAAAAGTACTTCAGATGCTGCGTGATGAGTTTGAACTAACCATGGCATTAAGTGGATGCCGTTCACTCAGCGAAATCACTCGCAATCACATTGTGGCCGATTGGGACCGTCCTCAACCATTGGCCAGGTTATGAAGATGTGCGTGAAAACGTTAGCAAATGTATTCGTTAAGGCAGATTGACGATATATGATTGTGTGTCCAAGACGCTGCCTTTCCTTTGAACTCATATCTGTTTACGATATTTTACATGTACCATGAAAACGTTCCGAAACGATGATGGATAGATGTAATTTCCAGAAATGGCAGCTGCTTCGTTTCTTGTTGCTTTATCAAATTCATTACATCTCCAGAAATGGCAGCTGCTTCCTTTCTTGTTGCTTTATCAAATTCATAAGCCCATACATGGTTGATACAAGTTTTAAAAAGGATATTATAATCTCAGTTATTGACCTTTGGGGATGCTTGGATCAGAATATTTTTGTGCTCGCATTGGCCCCGCAAGCAGTGCAGAAATTCCTGCATTCTGAACGGAAATCTCAAACTGTCATAAGGTACAACATTTCAGGGAAAACGAGATGATATGTACAAAAAGAAGCTATAGATGATAGAAGACTTGAACATCATATCAAGGAAGCTAATAGCACACATTTGGATAGATATTGCAGGCACATACTGCTTATAGACTTAGTTCCTTCGCCCGTTTCTTTTCTGCTTCTTCTGAATTTTCTTCCTCCTTCCAAATGTAATAATGTATCAACAAACCATTTGTGATACCTCCGAGTCAGTGTGGTCCCAATAACCAACCCAACTATTAGCCCACTTCCGAACCCCATCAATATGACCATCCAGAAAACACCACTTGAAAACTCAGTTTCATCACATTGAGAACTGCGTAGTGGCGGCGGCGGCGAGGACCCAGAATTTTCACACAACGATGACAGGGGGACACCACACAATCCGGGATTCCCATCATATGAACTGTTTTCAAACGTATTGAATTGTTTCCCTCGAGGTATACGGCCTGTGAGATGGTTATGCGAAACGTCTAGGATTGCAAGGAATGTGAGTTGGGTTAGTTCTTGAGGGAACTTTCCGAAGAGGACATTTCGAGATAGGTCCAACGACTCAAGCTTTGTGAGATTTTCCAAGGATGATGGGATAGCTCTAGTGAGATTGTTGTTGGAAATGTTTGCACTTGAAGCCCACTGAGACTTCCAAGAGATTCTGGAATTTCTCCATTGAATTTGTTGTTTGACAGATCTATAGCTACAATGGCACTTAGGATCTTCTCATATTTCCTCTGTGTGCCTTTCTGAGCTATTGTCATTTTATAGCTATAAATAAGTTGAAGATCGTCAAAAATAATAATCTCCTGCATATATGTTAACTTTCCTAGCTTGACCATCTTCATTGCATTCCAATTTTTGAAGTAATCTGACGGCAAGTTGCCTGAGAAATTGTTGTGAGAGAGGTCAATGATGTGCAACTTTGGAAATGTTAGATTGGTTTCTTGATTCTCAATGGCACCATGGAATTTGTTAGACCGCAAAATAAGAACTTGTAACTCAGGAAGAGCTCCTAACCAGAATGGGAAAGTACCCTCGATATGATTATTTCCAAGAACAAGAGTTTGAAGCATTGTACAATTCTCCAATGATTGTGGTACCTGCCCATGCAATTGATTTTTGCTTAAATCAATCATCTTGATCCCTGTCGTGAATGTCAGAGGAATGATGCCATGAAAATTGTTGGAACCTAGATCAAGAACCAATAGAGCCTTGCTAGAATTCGCCAAACATTGCGGAACCGTGCCATTGAAGTTATTGTAAGATAAGACAAGCGTACGAAGAGAACTATAGTTGCAGATTGATGGTGAAATTTCCCCGCCTAGTAAATTATTTGCAACAAAATAATGGGCAATGGATGGTGGTGGAACTGGGAGTGATTTTTGCAACCTGTTCTCACTTAGGTCCAAATATTGCAATGACTGCCATGGAATGAGGTTTGGAGACTGCTCAAAGCCTGTCAAAAAGTTTTTGTGAAGGTCGACCAATAGCATGTTTTCTTTAGTTGTGTTCCAACACCAAGTTGGTATTTGGCCATGAATTTGGTTATCAAAAAAAACAGCAACTCCAGTTCATTCTGAAAACGTAGGAAATATGAAAACTCCCTCAGGTTGCACGATGACAATCCTAGTTTAGTGAACTTAGGAAGAGTAGCATTGGTGCTACTGTTTGTTGCAGGCACTGTTAAATTGTTGTAGGATAATGCCAATCCAGTAAGGTGTGGGAGCTTCACAAAAATGTCTAGCTCTAGTTTACCACTCAACTTGTTATCACCAAGATTAAGATGTTCAAGATCCTCGAGTTGAGAGATTGACCTAGGAATCACGCCATCGAGTTGATTAGCGAACAGGTCAACAAATATAAGTCCGGTGAGGTTCCCTAGCCAAGGTGGGATTCGACCGACTAATTCATTTGACCCAATGAACAAGTAGGAAAGCTCGGTCAGATTACCAACTGAAGCTGGAATCGTCCCGCTGAAATAGCAAAAGTTTAACTGCAATACAATTAGCGATTCAAGATTACCGATAGTGCTTGGTAGCATTCCAGAGAAACTCGTCATTGCAACTCCCAATATCTTGAGGGGACTACTATGGTGAAATTCTGGCAGATGACCGGTCAGATCTTCGTTTTCTCCAATTCTTAGAATCTGTAGGTTTGGCAGACGGAAAATGGCCGTTGGGAATTCACCGTTCAACAAACAATTCCTAAGATTAAGATGTGTTAGAGAGGATCTATTTGACAAAACACTGGGCACTGCAAAAGATATGTTCACCTCGCGGAGGTTAAGTACTTTTAGATTGGTTAGGTTTTGAACTAGGTCTCTCACACTTGGTTTTTCAAGTTTCAAAAGGTTGTTATCAGAATATCTATTATCATATCGAGACAGGTCGAGGAAAGCTAATCTGGAAAGAGAGGAGATTTCCCAAGGGATTTGACCCGAAAAGGCAGAATCAGATAGGTTGAGACTCCTTAGCCTTGAAAGTAATCCAATTCGAGTTGGGATTTGAGAAGAGTTGAAGTCATTGTCAGCAAGGTTTAGCCTCTAGAGGTGAGCAAGGTTGAAGAGGCTACTATTTGAGTTGATGGAACCATGGAGAAAACTGCTACTGAGGTCGAGGCTGATCACATGACCGGAGTTGTGGTCACACACCACGCCATCCCACGAGCAACAATCGCTAGTACTTCCGTCGAGCTTCCATGATTCAGCTTTTGGATAAGCATACGGGTCCCTAGATGCAAACTCGTCAATGACAAAGCTATGCTTAAACTGCATCAAGGCTGAGCTCTCATCTTCATGGCATAGTGGCTGCTTAGAAGAGTAAGAGTTGGTCAAAATGTAAAGATTAAAACACCACAATTTCAGGAACAGTTGAAGATACAAAGATGAACCCATGAAATGTATACCGAACATTAGTTTACCGATGTCGGGTGAACAAGCTTATGTGTTATGATGTGCTTTTGTACCAATGCCGTGTCTGCTTTGAAGAAATTGCCTGTTATTTGACTTGGGATGCCTTCTGTAGACTCCCTACGGATTGTGTACTTCAAACCATTTTAATTCAGAGATTAGTGACCCCACTAGTGTGGAAAAAACACTCATCACTCGAACATATAACAAGACGGTCAGGGCAAAAGACTTCTGCAAAAGAGCCAAGCATCACCGTGTTCCTCGGAGTTTGAGGTTTTAAACAGTTGATTACACAAGTGACAAGTCCATGCGGGACTTTGCTCCGGTTTCAAATGGGCTCACGGTAGTCATGACCGTGGAATTGATTCCTCATGATATAGTTGCGCCTAAACTGGCTCGGACATCTCCGATTATTCAAAACAAAAAAAAAGTCTGTCTTTTGGACCATTGATTGGAAGTTTGGTATAACCATTCTATTCAAATGGCAAGTCCTTTTAGGTTGGCGGAAGATGGTCAATTTGTAGCATTTGATGAGGTTGATCAAGACTTCGACCCCTTTGATAAGTTTTAGACTTTCATGAAGGAGGAAATTAAGATATTGACAAGAAAAATAGCAGATCAAACATTTTTCTTTGTACTGCGTCTGAACTGAACTTTCTTTATTCGCGTCTTATTACTGTTCTGGATTGCAAGGCCCCCAGAGTACGGGCAATGCTTTTGAAGCGGGCCGAGTCCGATTGACCGTTGGTGATACCGGATTTTGCAAATAGGAGGCAAGAAAAGTAAAAATGAGAGATAACGCTCAGTACCCAAGTTAGGAAACTTATGAGATACAGATTTAAATTGTTATTGACAATCTTGAAATAGAGAAAACAAAACAACTAGTAATCACACAAAAGAACGAGTTCTTATGCTGTTCCACCTAAGAGCAAGCTTAAACGTACATCCACGGGCGAAGAGCAACCACAGGTTTCACCGGGAACGAAAAAAGAAAAATTACAAAGAGTCAGCTGTGCCAGCTTTACCCGTAACTCTTGCGGAAACGGAAGACTTGCTGCAGCGGAACACCCAAGCCAAAGAACCATGACTTTCGGTCACCAAGATCTTAAGGGAACCTAAAGGGAACAGAATCCTAGTCGAATCTATGGGAAAATCCAAAGGTGAACCAACCCTAGAACTCCATAATAGGCCTATGTATGGGAAAACTGTAAACAAGCTTTACGAAGCCTAAAACATATAAGAAGCATCCAACACGTAACGGAATCTAGGCTCAAGAAATGCTGCTAGTTACGCGCTCTCTGTGCACAGCTTTTGCTTGATCAGCGCTAAAGCTCTTGTCAAGCGCTCGTAAAGCACTGAGCTCTAGAATCGGAGGCACAATCGAGAAACCAACAACTAGAGACCAAACTAATGTTTCAACTTACACTAGGAAGTGGCTTAATATATGTTAGTCATACATAAGTTGCGCCTTTACATTGTGTTCACTTTGGCCCCGCGATGTGCAATGAAGAAATTCATCCACACGAAAATGAAATCTCCGTTCACTTGCCTTGATCCGAAAAGCAGCTCAGATTTTAATACAAGACCTTTACTCGAAAGGTAAAACTCATCGAAGCCTTCAGAAAATAAATCAAGCCAGGCACAGATATAATACAAATACTTCATGGCTTAGCTGATTCTTTAAACCAACAAAGCATAAACCAGGAAAATATCAGTAAGACAATGCCTACAACTGAGACTTTGCCACCATTTATCAAAAACTGCAAGTAATGAGCATTTAGAGGAATGGGATTATTCAACTTCAGGGCATTGGAATTATATTACAAAGAGATGCTAACGGCAACACTGTAAAAGAAAACTTATATACTACAGAAGACAACATATCATAAAAGCTAGAAGCATACAGTACACATATTGATGCATATTACAGACAAATACAGCTTTTACACTTAATTCCTTCGCTCCTTTCTTTTCTGCTTCTTCTGAATTTTCTTCTTCCTTCCAAAGGTCTCGACAAACCATTCGTGATACCTTCGGGTCAAAGTAGTCCCAATAACCAACCCAACGATCAGCCCACTTCCATACCCCATGAATATCACCATCCAGTAAATACCACTTGTAAACCCGTTTTCATCCTTTTGAGAGCTGTCTGGAGGTGGTGGTGAGGCCTTGGGATTTTCACATGGTGTCGACAGAGGGAGACCACACAGCCCGGGATTCCCATCATATGAACTGTTTTCGAACGTATCGAATTGTTTCCCTCGAGGTATAGGGCCTGTAAGACGGTTTTGAGAAACATTCAGGACTGCAAGGAATGTGAGTTGGGTTAGTTGCTGAGGGATCCTTCCTGAGAGCACATTTCGAGACAGGTCCAACGACTCAAGCTCCGTCAGACTTGCCAAGGATGATGGGATAACTCCGTCTAGATTGTTGTTGGATATGTTCAGCAGTTGAAGCCCAATGAGACTTCCAATAGATTCCGGAATTTCTCCACCGAATTTGTTGTTTGACAGATCTATGGCTACAAATGCACTTTGGATCTTCTCATATAACCTTTGTGTGCCTTTACTAGCTATTGTTATTGAGTAACTATAGTTCAAGAACCACGTGTGGAATGATTCTACAGGAGTAATTGGACTTCCGGGGTCTACGACATCTACCTTTGGAATTGTGTGCATATATGTCAACCTCTCCCCACCAACCATTTTCATTGCTTTCCAATTCTCAAAGTATTCGGATGGCAGATTGCCTGAGAAACCATTAGAAGAGAGGTCAAGGATCCGCAGCTTTGGAAACATTACATCGGTTTTGGGATTGCCAATGGAACCATGGAATTTGTTTGATCTCAAGACAAGGACTTGTAGCTCAGGAATGGCTCCCAACCACGAGGGGAAAGTATCCTCAAATTGGTTGTTTCCAAGCACAAGAATCTCTAGCATTTGACAATTTGCCAACAATCTTGGTACTGGGCCTCGCAGCTGATTTTGACTTAAATCAATCATTATCAACTGGCTCTTCAAGGAGACTGTTGAAGGCAGACTTCCGTGAAGACTGTTCCGACTCAGATTCAGCACATGAAGATCATCACTAGAAGTAGTTAGACACGGAGGGATTGTACCATTCAAATTGTTGTCGGACAAGTCAAGCATGCGAAGAGAATTGTTGTAGCATATTGATGGTGGAATTTCCCCCGTCAGTAGGTTATTATTGGCTTTATAAATACCGGTGTTTGGTGGTGGAGTTGGGAGTGATCCTTGAAGCTTGTTAGAACTAAGGTCCACATATTTGAGATTTCGCCAAGGAATGACAACAGGATTTTGTTCGAAGCCTGTCAGAAAGTTGTGACCAAAGTCGACAACTTCAAGTGTTTCTTTACTTGTGTTCCACAACCATGTTGGGATTGGTCCCCGGATTTTGTTTTTGGCTAAGAGCAACATCTCCAATTCGTCTTGGAGCCGAAGGAAGTCAGGGAACTCAGTTAAGTCGCATGTTTCTAGTCCTAGCATGTGAAACTTTGGAAGAGTACTATTGGTGATGTTTTTGGTGAGAACTGTTAGTTTGTTTCGTGACAAGTGTAGCGAAACAAGATTTTTGAGGTTCATAAAGATTTCTAGCCCAACTATACCAGTGAAGCTATTGGAATTAAGATAAAGATACTCAAGATTCTTGAGTTGAGAGATTGAGCTCGGAATCGTGCCATGAAGTTGATTCAATGATATATCTAGAGTATCTAATTGGGTGAGGTTCATGAGAAAGGAAGGGATTTTACCGACTATGTTGTTTCCCCCAAGGACCAAATAAGAGAGTTGGGTCAGATTTGCAAGTGACACTGGGATCTCACCAACTAAATTCATATCGGAGAAAAACAAGGAGGTGAGTTTCTGAAGCTTCCCTGGCAGCAAAGGCAGCGTTCCTGCATCAAAATTGTTATCGCCAAGACCCAACCGAGTAAGTTGGGAAAGGTTTGCCAATGATGAAGGAACTTGGCCACTGAACTTGTTCAGTCTAAGTTCTAGGTTAGTGAGGCGAGTTAGATTACCAAGTGAAGGGGGAAGTGGTCCGGAGTAATTGCTTAGACTCAAATCCAAGTGTCGTAAGGATTGAAGCCTACCGATGGAATCTGGTATATTTCCACGAAAGCTCGTGAGGCTAAATAAAAGCACCTCAAGGCGACTACCGCTTTGGAATTCAGGCAGAGTGCCATTGAGTTTGTTCATTGCGGCCGAAAGAACCCTTAGGTTTGGTAGATTGAAAATGCCTCTAGGGAATTCACCAACCAGCCCACACCAGGACATGGAAAGAGCTGTTAGTGAAGTCATGTTCTGCAACATATCAGGCACTGTGGTTCCCATGTACACCCCCGTGAGATGTAGTTCGTTCAACTTGGTTAAATTTTTAACCAAGTTCTCTAAATTGGGATTTTGCAGTCTCAGGAATCTGGTATAAAATATATCATAAGTAGTCAAATCAAGGGAAGTCAACAGCGAGAGTTTCGTGATTTCTAAAGGAATTTGACCATGAAATAAAGACTGAGAGAGATTGAGACTTGTTAGCTTCGAAAGATGACCGATTCCAGGTGGGATTTGGGAGAAGTTGAAATCGTTATCGGCAAGGTTTAGCCTCCGAAGGTGGACGAGGCTAAAGAGGCTACTGTTGTAATTGATGGAACCATAGAGAAGGCTGCTACTGAGGTCGAGGCCAATCACATGACCCGCGTCGTGGTCGCACTCCACTCCATCCCACGAGCAACAATCGCTAACATTTCCATTCAGCTTCCATGATTCAACTTTCGGATAAGCATTCGGGTCACTGGAAGCATAACTGTCAATGAAAAAGCTACGCTTGAACTGCAGCAAGGCCGAGCTCTCATCTTCCTGGCACAATGGCTGCCCAGAAGAGAAAGAGTTAGTCAATATAATGAGATGAAAACAACACGAGAGGGCGAACCTGCAAAGATACAGAGGTAAACCCATGATTTGTAGCCAATTTTTTTGGTTTAACAGTGAGCAAGGCTAATGGCAACACATCTGTTTTTATAGTCAAGATTTCGGGCCCCACACGCTATTGTGAGAACATGGAAAGCATCGAGTACCGTGTCGTTATGCATACTTTTCCATGCTGTGATTTCGTGTCAAAGGGATTGCTCTGATCATGTGCTGTTTTTCCAAGTGTTCCACTCATTGAGTGCTTAGGACAGTGCATTTGGTTGACTAGTGTTCACTCATTCGGTACCGTGTCTTTTGTTAGTGTATCTGATGTTTGATTCTAGCTACACTAGTTTGGTACACAACTAGGATGATTTGTGCTTTGATACCTATATGTTATTTCTGTGAGCGTCAGTTGATTTTTTTTCATGGCGGAAATGGATTGATCAAGGCATGCATGTTTCCATATTACGCTAGTCTAAGACGATTTTTGTACTCGGTGTTTTCATTTTTCAATCAATGCAATAAAGAGGAGTGAACTGTGAATGCAATTAATAGTAATACTTGAAAGGAAATGTATTCTTGGTTCCAATTTTTCTGGTTACTTCTCAGATGTGAGGAAAGTCCACAATGACCTATCAAAGTTACAAATTCCTGTTGATGATCATACACATCATTGTTGCATTCTCTCTTACAAATGGAGATGGGATCCACAATGTCATCATTCAAAAGGGTCCCGCCATCACTTGTGAGAAAGGATGTAAGAATGAATGTAAAGTTGGATTTGCAACATTATTTCAACTAAAATGCTCTTTGTTTCTGTTATTTTCTGAGTCAATTTACATCCATTTGAGCTAGAAGATTGTGATCAAGCAATCAACCGTGAACCACACTCTGCCCTAGTAGACAAATGAGGAAGACTTGGAAACAGACAAATGAGAAAAGACTTGGAAAGACTTCTGCACAACGGAAAGACAAAAGGATGGCCGAATAGCACATCCCTGTTGGTAAACTGTATGCTTATGCTATTGGACGCTCTAGTAATGTCTACAAACACAATAATTGCTGTGTCCACCTTGAAGAAATTGCCTATCATTATCCCATGTAGAAATCGCGTAAATGCCTTCCGTAGACTCCCTGGAATTCTATTGCAATTATTGTTGACCTGAAAACTTGAAAAAGGTACGTATTATAGACCTGAAATTTTATAGGGTCACTCGAAAAAATATTAATAAAATAATCAACAGTTTGGACCGTTTACTTGGGACCCTGAAGTAGGCCCCACAATTGATTGATACCCCGTTGATTCCCTCACCGTTGGTTGCTGTAGTGTTTCTGAATATTATTGCTCGGAAGAAGGGCAGGAAACCTTAACAACATCCAAAGCTAGCTAGCGATGATAGCCATCGGGGAAAATTGGCCTGCAAACTCACTATCCTTACATCTAACAGGGAATGCTTAGCCACATAATGGGCTATTCTGTTACAATCACATTTTACATGAGAAAAAGATCAAGAAGAGAAAAAATAGACAAGTTGGATACAGTCCAAGATAATCCATTCACAATCTGCATGAGTCTTCGATTGGTTGGGAGCGTGTATAACTTGCAGTGCGTCCCGTTCTACTATGATCCGAGAATAGTTCCATTTCAAGGCTGTTTCCAGAGCACAATGAAAGCCCAAAGCTTTGATAATCCCGGGAGAGAAGGAGCCTTTGGAAGAAAGACTCCATAGCTCTAAAACAGTGGGTTAGACCTGTGGATACAAGACTTTGCTCCGATTTAATTGCGCCCATATTAGTGGATGGTGGAATTGGTTCCTTGTGATTTTGTTACCGCCTAAACTGGCTCGGACATCTTGCATAATTCGTACAAAAAGAAAAAGAAAAGTCATTTGGACCCTGGATTGGAAGTATGGTATAACCATTCAATTCAAGCTAAAGTCATTATTAAAAACATGTACACTTCTACGATGCATGAACACTTCTAAGAAGTTGGCTTGTTGTGTCGGACACCAATGTGATACGCATTAGACAATCCCTCGTTCCAAAGAGGCCTCATTATTTAATCTCAGTAAGTTCAGCAGAAATGTTGAGTTAGATGAAGTGCGTGGTTGGGGATGAATGGAATGGTTAAAGGAACTACTTTTTTCTTCAATGATCTCGGTTTATTGTAGCATTTGATGGAATAATTGCATGACATGATATTGGTGCTTAAGTTATCAAAATGACTGCAGTGTAACTGTGTCCTTGAGGAAAATGCTGTCTTGTTCTTATGCAGAATTCAACTAGCTTTAGCCAATGTTTGGAGTCTATTGTTTTCCAGTGAGTGACGCCACATGCCATCCATTCAACTAGAAGACTATAAACCAAACTTTTCATAGAGTCCACTAACAATAGAATTCTGTCATTCTCTTATGCAGAACTAATGCTCAACCCTCTTGAATGGTTGGTATCTGTTCAAATCGTCTTTTGTTTCTGTTTTTTACTTTATTTTTTCTGAGTCAAGTTGCATCCATTGAGCTAGAAGGTTATGATCTGGCAACCAACCATGCTTTTCCTAGTAAATGAGAAAGATATGGAAACAGACAAATGGGAGAGACTTAAAAAGACTTCTGTCACATTATTGAGCTAGAAGATTATGATTTTTCCAGCAGTCAACCATGCATGCTTTTCCAAGTAAATGTGGAAGATATGGACACAGACAAATGCGCAAGACTTGGAAAGACTTCTGCGCATTACAAAGATAAATGGAAATATCATGTCTTACGATTAACTAGTGGCTGCATGGAAGATTCATATTGGCAAACATTATGATCCCAATTCACCCTAAATTTTTTTTTAAGCAGTTATTTCAAATCCCTAGCTACAGCCCGTTTGTTAGAGGGAAAAGTTTTCGAGGGGTATGAGGCGATAATAATAGGAGAGGGATACGGTAGAAGGGGATATTATTTTATTGGTGTGATTGTATATGTGAAGGTCTTTCTTACCCTTGAATAATGTATAACCAGCTATAATTAACAATCTTGGGTGAATAAGCTAATGGCTACAAATAAAATGACTGCCTCGTCCTTAGGAAAATGTCTGTCTTGTTCTTATGCTGAATTCAACGAACCGAACAAGAAGTTTTCGAGTCTCTCCGATTCCTCTATTTTCTCTCTGGGTGAGGTCACATTCATAGAACTCAAAATATTGTAAACCACTGTAAAGTGGTTGGTTCAATGGGTAAGCGTTTAGATTTTCTAGCTTAACGCTTGGGTTCAAGTTCTGTAACCGCTCGATGGAGCTGTCTTGTTTTTCAGAAATCAATGCACACGGTAGACCTCAGTTTCAGACTCTATGTAGGTGCAATGGGTCTCTTGTGATCCCTATGTGGTGCTCTCCTGTGATCCCTAGTAACATATGAATGCGAATTGGTTAACATGTCCACTTTGAAGTCATTAATCATTCTCAGTAACATTTTTCGTGGAGAATCCGAATAGCTCTGAATTGAACAACAGCCAAGCAAGTGTATGCATACGGTTCAACTTACTTGCAATAACTACAAAGATTGCATAACACAAATACGTATCACATAAAACAAAGTCATTGTGTGCAAGAATGGATATAACTAAGATGGTGTGCACTATGCACCAATGGAAAAGAAATGTGGTCCAACGACGACGACCAAAGTAAGGGAGGTCCTCTTTTTGCTACCGTTACATGAATTCAATTTCTTACTCAACTTAAGGATACAAAAAGATAGGTACGTCATGACTGCTTCCAAAAATTGAGATAAAGAGGGCGAGAGTCTGTTCATTCTAGAATTAAGGAACTGATTCCATGGTGAGATTTATACAGGATGCCTAATCAACCTTTGCTAACTCTAACGAACTAGTTTTTTTTTGTTTTTGTTTGGCAACTCTAATGAACTAGTTATATTTCTTAAAATTAGTAATGCATTTTATATTCAATATAGATCATACGTAATGAATTTTATATTCAATATCGATCTTGTTTGACAGATCTTGATTAGTTCTGTAAGACCATATTTTTAAAATCATATAAAATATTATAAATTACAAGATATAATCAGCTGCAAAGTAGCACGAACTCCCAAAATGGACTATTACAAAAGGACGGATGGAGGGACTATTTAATTAATGCTCAACTAAAACGCTCTTTTGTTTTTGTTATTTTTTGAGTCAATATACATCCATTTGTGGTAGAAGATTGTGATCAAGCAATCAACGAAGAAGACTTGGAAACAGACAAACGAGAAAGACTTGGAAAGACTATTGCACATTGAAAAGACAAAAGGAAATCATGTCTCACAATTACCTGATGGCCGAATAGCACATCCCTGTAGGTAAACATTCTACTTCAATTATTGTAACAATCACGTTTTACATGAGAAAAAGAACAAGAAGAGAATAAAGAGACAAGTTGGATACAATCCAAGAATAATCCATTCACAATTTGCGTAAGTCTTCGATTGGTTCGTTGAGAGCGTGAAAAACTTACAGTGCGTCCCCTTCTACTATGATCCAAGAAGAGTTCCATTTCAAGGCTGTTTTCAGAGTACGACGAAAGCTCAAAGCTTCAATAATCCGGGTAGGGAAGGAGCCTTTGAAAGACTCCATAGCTCTAAAAACAGTGGATTAGACCTGTGGATACGGGACTTTGCTCCGGCCGGCCCATATTAGTGGAGGGTGGAATTGGTTTCTTGTGATTTTACCGCCTAAACTGGGTCAGACTTCTTGCATAATCATAGAAAAAAAAAAATCATTTGGACCCGGGATTGGAAGTATGGTATAACCATTTCAATTTAAGTGATTAGTCTTTTTGTAGCTTTTGATGAGGGTGATGAAGACTTCGCCCCCTTAGACGAGTTTTAGACTTTCATGAAGGAGGCAAATGAAGACATTGAACGCAAACAAAAATAGCGGATCAAACTTTTTTCTTTTTGGTGTATCTAAGCTGAACTTTCTTTATTCGCCTCTTATTACGTTCTAGATTGCAAGCCAGCCCCGAGTACGGGCAATGCTTTCATGCCACATCCATCCAATAGAGACAATCACCAAGCTACCAGTCCTAGTGAAGGGTTTTCTCACTGCTGAGGATGGTTAGACACAAAGATTATTTTCTGAGAGTCCGATTATTTTCTTCTAAATTTTTTGTTCTACAGAGCTGATAGTTAAAGATTAATGCTTAAATGGTTCTTCTGTGCTAATCAAGCATCAGCAAGGCCAATCATGGACAAAGCTATGGTACCCAGAGTATACCGTATGTCTAAATTATAAAAATTTGTGATTTTCATTATGACGATTTTTGGTTTTCTAATGCATATTTTTTATGCTAGTTACGACTTCTACTTTAAAATTTATCTGTTGAACAGGTCATTAGCAGGTTACCCATAGTTAAAAAAATATTGTTATTATGTAACCATAATTATTCATACTAGAAACCATAATACTTGTACCCCAACCAAACATACGTGTACAATATCACATAAATAATTCTACCCACAAATGTTATGACAATACCATAAATTGGCATTATCTTACCACAATAGTCGTACCAAAAATTCTTTGACATGTATGATATTCCATAACAAAATCAAAATATGTCGTACCAAAATCAACAATTGTTATACCTGTTACACCCCGTCTTTTCTTATTCATAATAATTATATTTTTGTAATAATAAATAAAAAAAGATTTAGGGTTTGAATCCTAATTGATATTCTCTCTCTCTCTCTCTCTCTCAACATAGTATAAATTGTTGTCGGCACTATTATAGTGTTGGGGTTTAAGTCTAAATAGTTTTAGTATTTGGTGTTGTACTGTAGTAAGTACTTTTAGTAAGTGGTTACCTATTATTTAGGGGAGAACGTGGGTCAGTTATATTAGACTAGGGTTATATTATAAGAGATCAAATATTGAGAGCAGGTGTTAGGAGAGCCGCAACAGCCGTGTAAGGGTTCTCAAGGCGTCCTTTGATAATCTTGCTTTCAATCGATCAATTGCGTGTGGTATTGTTTACACCCGTTTTTGGCACCCAGTCCTGGGCAAGCGTTGGAAGGTCATTTAATTATCTTTTAATTAAATTGGGCCAAAAAATAGAGATGTATTGGATCAAAATAATTGGGCCAAACCCATGTTGACTGGGCCCAATTAATTTTAGTTGGATTCGGGCTCAGATTTAGAAAGTCGTGGGCCTATTTGCATAAAAATTCAGTCGGCCCATGACTTATTTAAATTCGAGAAGTATTTTTATGGGTTAAAAATGTTAGAAGGCCATTTAATTTAATTAAATGGCCCATTACCTAAGTGGCCCATGAAAAGTGGAGGAAAAGAAAGATATTGTTGCCGGGCAAGAAGCCATTTGACCAAGTCAAATGGCTGGTGATTTTTGCAAACCCACGGAAATAGGGGTGATGTGGCCAATTGTTTGTCAACTACCCATGGAAATAGGAAATGGAGGAGAGATATATGGCCCATGATTCTCTCTACCACCCATGATCAAGAGCTAACATGTGGGTAATTATTCTTTCACTTCCAGCAAGTCCTCCCCGATGGAAAAAGCACATGGGTAATTTATAGTAACTGCCCATTATCCCATGAAGTGCACGAATGGAGGAGTTACATGGGACATGTGTCATCACAAGAGAAGGCCAACACATCCGCTTTGCATGCAATGCCGTGGCCTATAAATACTAGAACTCAAGAAGGAAAAAAGGTCCACACACCAATCAAGCTCAACGCTTAAAAACCAAAGCCTTCCCAGCAAAGCAATTATCTCATTTTCTCACCCTCACTCGATTACTTCTCCAAGTAGTTCGAGTTTCTATCTCTCTTGTATCCCAATTTTATTACTACGACGTAATAAAATTATTCATATCTCTCTTATACCCCAACTTTGTTATTACGATATATCAAAGTTATTCTACGTTGTACTTCTTTTCCTACACGGTTAGGAAATTATTAAGTCCTTGCTCATAGAGGCAAAACCACGAACCATCACTGCAATCTAGCCCTTAGGTTTGCAGCACTATCGCCCTCACAGATTCGAAGTTAGAAAAGGGACGCCCAGCCCTTACGTTAGACGCGACAAGTCTTGGCACGCCGCACGCTCAGTTCTTGAGCCATTTTCGTAGCCGAACATCTTTTGGCACGCCGCACGCTCAGTTCTTGAGCCATTTTCGTAGCCGAACATCTTTTGGCACGCCCGGTGGGACCGTAATCGTCTAAGGGTTTTATCATGGTCAGGAAGCCTCAACAACAGCAACCGGATCCACCCATTTCGGATCCACCACAAAGTTCTGAGGGAGTGGCAGTTGACGTGCCATTACTCGAGGAAGCTGGTCCTCAGATTAGTGCCCAAGATCTTAGCGACGCTACCGACAGCGTCAAAAATTATATGTTTATGGCGGGACGTGAGATCTCCTATAACGTTACGAGTTCAATCTCGCAATCGTTCACTCAGTCCTTGGAACCTCTGACCATAGCAGTCAACAAAATGGTTGCTACACTTACAGAGACGCTACCGCTCGCTCCTCAACAGCAGGGCTTTCCACAGTTTGGTGTCTTTGGCAACGGTCAAGACCAAGCTGGCTTATTGGGGGTACCTCCCCCTCCTCAAACATTTTATCACACTACTTCATCTAATAGCCCTACACTCGGGGGGCAAAAGGAGAAGGGAGTCGTGATTGGAGGAGCTTCGATGCCTCCAAATGACAATCAAAGGTTTGTTCTGGTCGAGGACCAGAACAAGCCCGACAAGTTTGACAAGACAGACAGAAGGCCTACGCAAGGAGGCCAGGGCTCTGGAAAGGATAAAGGAGTTGCACGTACTCCTCAAAGCTCGGATACTAGGGGGGCAAGTCCAGTCCAGAACCAGCAGGCACAAGAGGCGCACCTACAGCCGCCTCCTGAGCCAGACCTAGTCATGGGAAGAGATCAAGTCTTGAACCTACTCCAGGAGCAATTGGGACCTGGTTTCAGACCTTTGGGAAGGCCAATGTATAGGAAGCCTCATACCGAGGAGGTGGACAATACACCCTTCCCAAAGGGCTATAGAGTCCCAGAATTCCAGACCTTAAATGGTGAGAGCATGCAGTCAACCGTAGAGCACATTGCCAGGTTTCAAGTTCAATGTGGAGAGGCTGGGACCAGTGATGCTTTAAAGTTGAGGCTCTTTCCCAATTCTCTTACTGGGATAGCCTTCACTTGGTACATCAATCTGCCACCTAACTCGGTACAGACCTGGACGCAGTTGGAAGAAATGTTCCACCAGCAGTTCTACAGGGTAGAACCAGAAGTGACGTTGGCGGACCTATCATGCTATCGTCAAACCCATCTGGAGTCTGTAGAGTCCTACCTTTTACGTTTCAAGACTGCTAGATTCAAATGCAAGATAGTCCTGCCGGAGGCCGAATACGTGCGTATAGCATTAAACGGCCTGGGCTTTGAAATGAAGAAGAAGTTTTATGGGACGGAGTTCAGAGACCTATTTGAATTATTTTCCAAGGCTTCTCATTATGAAAAGTTCTTGGCAGAGGAGCAGGACAGGAAGACAGCATCCAAAGGGATGTATTACTGCGACCCTAACTATGAGGTTGCTGCAGTAGAAGCAGAGGTAGACCCAGACGTGGCAGTGGCTGAAATCATCAACAAAAAGCCATACTTTTGTAAGGCTTTTGTCAAGATGGAGCCCACAAAGCAGCCAGCCCAGAACACTTTCAATAAGTCAACCAGGACTTATACTTTTGACGTGGGTAGGGCTGAAGCTATCTTCGATCAACTCCTTGCTGACAAACTGCTCAAACTGCCTTTCGGTCACAAGATTCCAACTCCGAAAGAGCTGAAGGGCAAAGAGTATTGTAAGTATCACAATTCTTGGAGTCATACTACTAATAATTGCATAGTATTTAGGAATGACATCCAGGATAAGATTGAACGAGGGGAGTTCAAGTTTCCCGAGAAAGACAAGCAGCCTATGGAAGTGGATGGCAATCCTTTTCCTTTAGGGCTGAGCACAAATATGATCTCTGTCAACATGAGAGACATGCCTAGGGCTGTCCCTAGACCGAAGGTAAGTTTGGGAGCCCCTTCTAGAGTAGCGTACAAGTCTAGCCCCGGCAGGTACTGGGATTCCTTATATGATGAAGGGGATGTCAGGACTGAACGAGTCAGGAGGTTTGAAAAGCAAAATTCATGGTGGTCCAGACCTTCAGGAGTGAAGAAACCAGAAAAACCAACCTGCTCTATGGTGCGTACAGAATGTGGACACCATGTCAGTCCTAACAAGCCGGTCCTGAAGAGCATTATCGTCGGAAGGGCTGAACCGAGTCCTAAGGAGCATCACAGGTCTAAAGGAAGGAAGGTTGTACGGGAATCTGTGTTCAACCGAATTCAGCTAGGGTTGGTTGAAATTGAAGATGAGCTCGTCAACTTGAGGATATCTGCTCCTTTTAAAGATAAGCCAAGGGTTGTTAAACCGCCAGCCACTCCTCCAAACAAGTGGCACATGGTTGAACATCCCAAGTTTCCATCCAAACCTCCACCTCTGTCCAAATCTCAAAAGAGGCGCCGCCAACGATTCAGGCAGGCAGCTAGAAGAGCTGATGAAGAAACAAACCCACTGGACGATCCAATGATGGAGGATGTCCTGGAAGAAGAAATGGAGGTGGAAGTCCTAGAAGAGCCTATGGTTGAAAAGCCTAAGGCTAGAAGAGTATACAAGCCTTTGGAAAGGACTGTGGAAGAGGCTATCATCAAGCCTCCTCCGAGGACTTTACCGAAGAAGCAGCTCCCTGCTGGGAAAACATACAAAGAGGCTGTTACCCAACTACCTTCAAAGCAAGCTGCTATGCCTAAGAAACAACCTCTCTTGGAAAGAACGCTTGAAGAAGTTAGGATTCAGCCCTCACCAAGGCAAGTCGCTTTGCTCCAAAAGACAGCCCTTCAACCAAGGAAGTCAGACTCGGGGGGCAAGTCGAAGTTGAATCCACAGGCTAAGGTATTTGTGCCTGGACAGGGTTCTAATATGCAGTGCAATATGGTTGTATTCTTACTGGCAGAACTGGAAGCCAAGGACAACACTCCAATAGCCATGGAGGGAGATGTTGTAGAGATGGGGCAGACAGCGGAGATTCTCAACGAGCCCTTTTCTGTAGGACTGAATGGGCCTTCAGTGATTGTGCTGAAGGACGAGACTGAAGAGAAGAATGAAGATCGTGTAGCTAGTGTGATCTTTGAGAGGCCAAGCCCCACGATGAACAAACACATCAAGCCTTTGTACATTGCTATTTGCCTGATGGGATGCTAGTGAGCCGTATCCTGGTAGATAACGGGTCAGCAGCCAATCTCATTCCTAAGGCCATGATGCAAAGGCTTGGGAAGACTGATCAAGACCTAGTGTCATGCAATGCCGCCTTGACTGATTTCACCGGGAAGGAGACAGCATGCCAAGGTATTTTGATCATGAACTTAACGATAGGATCCAAGACTTTAACAACACCTTTCTTTGTTGTTAATTCACACTCTTCCTTCAATGTTCTGCTGGGGAGAGATTGGATTCACTCCTATCTAGCGGTCCCCTCAACCCTTCACCAATGTCTGATTTTTTGGAATCAAGACAATGTGGAGGTAATATGGGCTGATCGCAGACCATTCAAGGCCTCTACTAACCACGCAGAGGCCCACTTATATGATGAGGGGGTTGGTCCAATGAAGGTGATAGGTCTTGACAAGTATGGCCGCCACAGAATAGCCCCCATTCATAACAACAAGTCAGCTGAAGAAGTGAAGGCACTTTTTCAAGAATTAATCGGTCCAATGATTACGGAGTCAAGCAGGCCGATTATAGCTTCATCCAAACACTCTTCTCAATGTCAGTAAGCCCTTCAGAAGCCGAGAAGCATGTGGCCCTTCGAACCACATTGTCAAAATTTGAAGAGTATTTACTAGAGAAGAGGCTGAGGGGAAGTCAAGAGCCAGAGGAAGATTTTTCGGCCTGTGCGGCCGAAGTGATCAACGAGGATGAAAACCTGGTTGAAGATCTTGATGAAATCCGCTTGGAAGACCTAGAAGCAGCCCCAGCCAAGTTGGATGATTTAAAGGCGGACGTGCAAGATCCTTTGGAAGAAGTTAATTTGGGAGATGCGGAGAATCCTAAACCTGTATATATTAGTCAACTTCTGCCAAAGGACGTGAAGGAGAAGCTCATCCAGCTCTTAAAGGAGTTCAAGTCCTGTTTGTGGGCAATGCGATTTGCCCGAATTTTCTTTCCTCGGGAAGGGATTCCGTTCCCCTCTTTGAGAAGAGAAAATGCTGCCGGTTCGCGGGAACGCTTTTAGCTGGACGACAAGCGCTCGCGAAAATACAGAGTCGCCACTTGGGTTTTGAAGGTCCGACACCCAAGGAACCGTATTTTGAAGCACTTGCCGCGCTATTTTGATTTGAAAAAAAAGTTAAGGAACCAGTCCGTCATAACCATATCTGGGTTTGGGAGCCAGGTTACGAGAGGGGAAGGGTTTTATGGCACCCCTCTCGCCCAATCCTGAGATCGGTCTCTACTAAAGCATTTGCGAAGATATTTGTTTTGCGATTCTGTTTTATTAATCAATTTTATAGCCAATTAGGGCGGAGAGCAGTCAATCGGGGATAAAAACTGTAACAATTTGCAGGATATGGTGGATAATAGCATGGATGAATGGAATGAGAAGGAATAAATGAAATAATACTTAACACTGGTTTCAGGATGCCAAAATAGTGCATGGGGATGAGTTTATCACGAGTAGTGACCAACTTGCATGCACGGGATGGTAGCATGCAAGTCCCACTATCGCGCGATATACTCATACCGTCGCGCGAGTATAGACATCCTTCCCACAGGTTAAATTTTATCTCCTTCTGGGCTCTGGAAGGACCAGTGCACACCCAGGACAAACCACGCAGTTTATGTATATTGAAAGTAAGTCAATATTTACAAGTTAACACAACTGGAATAAAATGCAACCCTTAAACAGTGAGGGTGTTAAAACAGAGGCTGAGAGCCTAGCTGCCCATGCAAGGGCAATTACTGGAAAAGAGCCCTCAATCACGCGATGGAGTCACATCATCGCGCGATTGTTCCGACTGGACTTCCAGGAATTGCTTTGCATGCCTGGGTTCTGAGACATATTCAGAAGCTACCCAGGAGCATTCCAACATGAACAGGGAAAGCAAACTAAACTAAACTACTGATTTTAGCATGCAAAACAGTGAGATGTATCAAATATGATTAGACAGGAAAACAAAAAGTCATATAAACTGAACAGAATGAGAAGCCCATCCCCACGAGACTCTTATCAAGCAAACGGTGAACCGTCGCGCGATGGAGCGGATGTCTCGCGCGTGGGTCATTCTGTTCTCAGCAACTTGCAAATTTGCTGGCTTTGGGGCCAAAAACTGATATTGATTACCAGCCCTGACCCTGTCAGCCCCCCTCAGGGATCAAAACAGTAAAGACTGAAAATTATACCTTTGCTTGAATGATTTGAAAATGGTTTGAGTGAGGTGGTATGCCTTTGACAAGTAAATAGGTGGTAGGGATTTTGAATGAGAGAAGATCAAGGTTGTAGTTCTTGTTCTTCTTTTGGGATTTTTTTGGTAACCCTTTGGAAGAGAGCAATGGGGGTTATTTATAGGAGAAGGAGGAGCTTGTTGGTGGCTAGACAAGGTCATGCAGCCAGCCAACAATGCTGGCTGCACTTACTTGGTAGAGAAGTGGGGTGCCAAGTTGATGGGAGAGTGGGGGTTTAGGTGGTGCGAGGATGGCCGAGCAAACGCCGTCCAGTTGATGGAACGGGGTCACATGGACCTGCAGACGCCTCATCATCACAAAATCCAGCTGGATACGACAGGTGTCGACCATCGCGCGATGGATTGATACCGTCGCGCGAGGGTTCCAGCTTCCCCGCGATGGTCAATCAGTCAAAGTTTGACTTTGACCACCACCTGGCAAGTAGAGCATCGCGCGAGTGTCTCAGTAAGTCATGCGAAAGTCAAACCCTTAGTTAAAGTTTTGGGTCTAATGGTTCTGGGGCTAAGGGATGGGTTCCACACACACCAAACTCAAGCCATTTCAATCAATACTGTTCGCGACCTGATTCATCATCGGGGGAACAAGAAACTGAAAAGAAACAAAATGACTGGGGGAATCAAATTGGGGTGTCTACAGTAGTCCCTCTTTGACGGCACGCGGAGCACCATTAGTCGGTACGGGTAACGTCAAAGATTTCTAGACACCCATCCAATCCACCCAAGAGCCAAATTAAATGAAAAGCGCAAAACGGTATGTACAAATACCTTGCACCAAGGGATTGGACGGTTAGATCGTCGCTGATTGAAATATGGACGGTTGGATCGTCGCTGATTGGAAATTGGACGGATAGATCGTCGCTGATTTGAAATTAGACGGTTAGATCGTCGCTGATTTGAAATTGGACGGTTAGATCGTCGCTGAAGGAGAATTGGACGGATTGATCGTTGCTGATTGGAAATTGGACGGTTAGATCGTCGCTGATTTGAAATTGGACGGTTAGATCGTCTCTGATTTGAAATTGGACGGATGGATCGTCGCTGAAGGAGAATTGGACGGATTGATCGTCGCTGATTGGAAATTGGACGGTTAGATCGTCGCTGATTTGAAATTGGATGGATGGATCGTCGCTGAAGGAGAATTGGACGGATTGATCGTCGCTGATTGGAAATTGGACGGTTAGATCGTCGCTGATTTGAAATTGAATGGTTAGATCGCCGCTGATTGGAATATGGACGGATGGATCGTCGCTGATTAGAAAATGTGCTTGCGTGGGCGGACCACTGCTGGGGATATAAAGCACCTTTGATCATGAACATCTTGTAAAGATCCAAAATTATTTGCAAGACCCAAGAAAAGCCTGTGGGCCATTGTCATGGTCACACCTGAGATTGGGTCGAACCAGAGGCTGAAACCGGTCAACGGCCCAGTTGGACCATCGCGCGATAAACCCACACCATCGCGCGAGGGTTTCCTGTTAGGGCTTGGATCTGAAACCAGCCCAGACCCGGCCTGTACCTGTTTGCTTCCCTTTTCTTCTCGGGGACGCTTCGAAAAACATAACAGGCGGTTCCGAAAACTTCAAAACTCCTCTTATCTCTCAAACTCTCTAAGCTTCCATTGAAATCCTTGATTTCTTGCCAAAATCAAAGAACCCACACGCATACACTCACCCATGGCAGACCACGGTGACAGAGGCGGCGGAGGAGAAGTTGTCGATCGTCCGGAGGACGAGGGAGGACCCATGGGGGTCGAGATAGGGGATCAGCCGCTGGTGGAAATCGTTCTAGGTACGGGTGCAGCAGCGGCAGGCGGTGGCGATGGCGAGCAACGTCTCATGCAGGCAGTTGGAGACGACGGCGAGCATCACGCGACGGAGCCAGATCGTCGCGCGATGGAGGTGGTCGGGTCAGTGTCTTCTGAAGTTGAGCCATTAGACCCGAGCGAGGCTGTGAGCGGCTCAGTAGTGGTTAGTGATACTTCCGGGGTTGCGGGCAGTAGCGGTGTCGGTGGTGGCGATGTCGGGCCAAGTGATATTCCGCCGAGGGATCTGGCGAAAGGCAAGGACGTGGTGACCGAGGAGGAGGGTGCCACGGAGGTTCCCGAGGAAGAGGTGCTGTTCCGGCCAGCGGCGACGTCATCGGGCCATAGACCGATCACGAGACAGGACCTTGCAGAGTTTTTGAGTGAGGAGAGACTAGCCCGGCTCCTCGAGGAGGATCCTATGATAGGGGCTGCTGTCTTGGAGGCTCGAGAGGAGCGAGAGCGGGAGATAGCTGCTTCGGAGGCTGCGGCGAGAGCCGAGAGGGAGCAAGCTGCAGAGGAGGAGTTTTTGAGGGATGCTGAGGCCGAGGAGAGGGTTGGTGCCAGAGTACAAGGCCCCAGGGTGACGCGGGTGTCGGAGGCGGAGAGTTTGACTCGAGCTCCGTTTTCAGCAGAGGGATACAGGGCACCCGTCCCACACTTGTTCGTGCCGTCGGGTTTCACAGCATATCGGCCACGACAGACAGAGTACGACTCTGAGTTGGTTTTGAGAGATCCCGATACCCATATTTCACGCAGCTGGTCTGAGGTAACTTCCTGACAGATACTCATTTCCTTCATTAGATACCATTCGAATACAATGCATGCGCCCAAATGTTTTAAAAGTTGTAGAGTAATAGCAACCCTCTGAAATAGAACTTGAACAGCGATACCATAGATCCATGTTTGAATGTCGTGCATGAGACATAATAATTTGAACCAACCATCTGTAGCTAGGCTGCATTGATTACTTAGAACTTGAAAATGAAACTCTGCATGCTGATATATCCTTTGCTGTTTGTTTTCATGTCCGGTACAGGAGAGGGCACGGCCAAGAGATATCCGCGGCTTTGGGGGTGCATGCAGCTCTTTAACGCTGTATCAGAGCTTGCCAGAGAGGGTGAGGCAGTTGGTGGACGAGGCAGGCTTTGGAGAGTTTATCCAGACTCTCACTCCGGCGAGGAACAACCATGCTGTCCTGGTTGCACTTGCAGAGAGGTGGAGGGATACCACAAATACCTTCCACCTACCGATTGGGGAGATGACAGTGACGCCCACTGACTTTGCGGCGATCACAGGCTTAAGGGTTGGGGGTGAGCCTATCCCGTTTGACTCGGGCATCGAGGGAGATGAAGCGGCGCTGGAGTGGTTTCTAGGTGAGGTGCCCAAGATTGAGGAGGGGATGGCGAGATATGGGCAGTTCACCCGATATCTCAAGAAGGAGGTGACAACTGAGCAGGAGGCGGAGCAGATGGCCCGGGCGTACCTGTTGTACCTCTTTGGCGCTACCCTGTATCCCAATAGGCGTAGCAAGGTTCACCTGTCTTACCTGCCTGCGCTGAGGGATCTGAGGACGGCCTCGCGCTTTGACTGGGGTGGAGCGGCACTAGGTGCAGCCTACGGCTTCTTTGGGGACTCGTCGAGGACGGAGGTGAGCACTGCCGGGTACTGGCGGATCTAGGAGGTATGATTCACAACAGAACAATGCATACTTTTCAATTCGTACTTGCATTCATTTTGATAGCATAACTCGTTCAATAGTATTCTTACGTATACTACTGATTTGACTTATTTGACAATCATGCAGCTCTGGGCTTATGAGGTATTGAACATGTGCCGTCTAGTGACGAAGAGCCTGGACTTGGGGATTCTCCCGCGCGCACACATATGGAGCAAGAAGAACATGGGTGAGAAGAGAGGCAGGGGTGACTTGAACGGCTTCCGGATATACCTTGACGAGCTTCGCCCCTCACAGGTATAACATTATACTTCGTAGAAATAACAATGTGTATGCCTTTTTATTGCTTCAATGCTGTCGCTGACCGATACTTGCATTGTTTGCCTTTACAGGTTGAGTGGGATCCTTGGAGGGTGGCGGAGCCTGAGCCTGAGTACTTGGCTCGTAGCAGGGTCGTCACGGCGAGCAGAGTGCTGCTGGAGTCGGCCTTTGGTTGGCAGTGGTACTTGGGTGACCGAGTGACACGCCAGTCACTTGGCTATGCAGAGTTTCAGGTGCCTGGATCGCTTTCACCACGGGCCTCACACACAGGAAAGTACACCTTGACTGAGTTAGAGGTCTTCACACGGCCTGATACCGACTTGGCACGCCACTTGCGTCCTGACATGGACTATGCAGCCTATCAGAGGGAGCGCTTGGCGGGGCCACTAGGAGTACGAGAGTTCAGAGAGGTTCGGAGCCAGGCCCGCGGAGCTGCTGAGGCGAGGAGGGCCGTTTCAGGGAGGCCAGGCAGCGGTGAGAGTCGCTCGAGGAGGCGAGATCCGAGTGGACCAGTGAGAGGCGGGCCACCAGAGCTGACGTGGCAGATAGCAGTGGTAGACTCTCAAGGCAATCCAGCTGAGTTGCACCTTACCCCGGCCAAAGTTGAGCCAACGCCCGTTACTGTACGAGTAAGATATCGTTGTCTTCATTACTGTATCCTGATGAAGTTTGAACTGCCATTCAATTGTTCATATTTGAATCTTCTTTGCAGGTCCCCAATGAGTGGGTGAACGAGGCTGTCCGGCGCATGCTTGCGTTGGAGAATGTGATTAGAAGGGCGGCGAGTGGCCTACCGTTGGACTTGCACTATCCTCAGCCAGCAGCTCGGAGATCTCAGGTATATCCTTAGAAAATAATATGTTCCCGCTTTCGATACACGTCTGCATTCTATACATTCCTGCATTCGATACATTCCTTCGCTTTGATTGCTTTTCGATTTTGCTTGATCATACCTGCTTTTAGAACATGAAATATGCAAACATATGCTAATGCATACAATGCTTACAATGCAGACACAGGGACAAGCGGCTCCTAGGAGAAAAAGCGTGAGGGATCCCCCACAAAAGAAATTAGACACCAGGGTTCCTGCTCCTGCACCTAGTACCAGGCCACAGGCACGGGGCCCACAGCCACCTATTGGCAGCGAGGAGGTGGCCCGAGAGGCTGTGGCGCGAGCCGAAGAGAGGTACCAGCTGAAGATGCGCCAGAGACCATCACAAGACGAGTCGGTCAGCAAGAAGTGGTTGATCCTGCCAGAGGTCTCCGAGGAGGAGGACGAAGAAGGCGAGGAAGAGGAAGCGTCAGACAGCAGTGGGTCTGACGACTCAGCGGACGATCCAGGCTACAGAGTGGATCCCACAGAGAGATATGACGAGGATGACGACGGAGAGGGCGACTGGTTCGGGGATGACTGAGGGCCGTCGAGGAGCCTTATCCCACTTTCGCACTTGATTTTTGCTTTTGGGCATGCGTGCCCACGTAGATAGGCAGATAGAAGGCTAGAGTGTCTTCGTCGACATTTTGATAGATGTTTTGAGGCCTTCGTGCCTTTTTCTGACTTGATGGGCGAGTGTGCCCGAACTTGACATAATACTTTGGGTGGCCGAAGTGCCATACGTGCAGTAGCTTTCTTTATTTGGATGTGGATAGATCACGCTTTTAGCCATAAAATTTGCATTTTCAGCTTATTTCACCTTTGTAACGGGTTAAAGTAGACAAATGTTTACCACTAATACCGTACTTGCATTGATAACGTACCAAGGCTGTTCACAGACATAGAGACGCGTACAAACGGGACTTAGCTCGAAAGAAAATGAGAAAACATCTTAGGATACAGCTAGGATACGGAAAATATGATGGAATTTTGGACATTCGCAAGCGAAAACTGAAAATATCTCAATTGGGGTGAAATTGACACTATGGTAAGGTCACACATGTGCAAAACGACCTATGAGAGTAGATGGACTTCGAAAAATACGTTCTAAGATGCAAACTAGACCCAAAAACACCACAAAGGACACAAAGAGGACACGAGGTGACAAAATAAGACTCTAATATGTCCCGGACTGAAACCGACACCTCCGTACAGTCACATCAGATCATCATGACCTGTACGGCATGAGAGAATGGGGGGAAACCCCTTGAAACGAGTTTTGACTCCCTAGAACGGCCTTTTGAACTTGAAACGAGCCACCAAGGGTCCGAAATCTTCGTTAAACGCAATTTTTCGAATCCGGTGCTTAGATACAGTCATATATGCTTGTAATGACTTGCTGGAACCATAAAAGTTGCACGGTAACCTTCGGAATCCAAAATGACCAAGGCTGGGCAGTAGCTGCTGTAATCTGTCAAATTGCAGGTTGAACCATCGCGCGATGAAATGAGTAAATCGCGCGATGGAGGGGTTCTGAACAGTCGCGCGATGGAGTGACATCATCGCGCGATGGTTGAGGCACGCCAGGCTACCTTTATTTGACCATCTCAGAATTCCAGGGTGGTCAGGCCTTGTCATCACTTTTTCTCAGAGGTTTTCATGGGACGGTGCAGAGATGCCTTGGTCTCAAAAGAAAGGACAGCATGCGGCAGAGATATTTGCTCTGCGAAAGAGAAGTGCTTCACGTATTCTGGCTATAAAGAGGCCGGTGCTTTGTTCAGTAGAGGCATTCTCCTGATAATTTGACATTCCCACAAAAAATCAAGATGGCGAATAACCTTCCAGTGTTGATTAGTCCATGGCTTACTGCTTTCGTTGCTGGAGATTGGCTCTCATTCCGATCTCACGGGTTGGCCGCATTTTGTTTTCTCCGTGATGTGAGGGTTCGCCCTGAACTTCTGAGGGCGGCCCTGCAATTCTGGGATCCGGAGGTTCACGTGTTCAGGTTTGGGGTCAACTAGTTGTGCCCGACTGTGGAGGAATTCCAAGCGTATCTCCAAGGTGTTGCTTCAAGCGTGATTGTCGTGCCACCTTACCGGAAGAATATACCCAAGCTCCTACAATCCAGCCTCGACATCACTAGGGGAGCAGCCAAAAGTCTGCTAGCTGGAGGGCAAATCAACATTATGCGCCTAATGGAATGGTACGGGCCAGAAGGGGATATAGAGAACATGGCTTTGCAGGCTAGGCGTCGTTTTGCCCTAACAATCAGTGTGTTGGCTGCTTATTTACTGGTATCTCCGAATGGGCAGGTGAACCCTATGCTGGTGAGCGTTGCTGCTCAAATGGGTGCCCGAAAGAATGTGGTGCCGCTTGTCCTGGCTGAAACACTCATGGGTTTGGATTTGGTTTCCACGGGCTAAACAAACGTCTTCGGCGGTAGCCCCCTTCTGTTGCAGGTAAGTTCTCACTCAGCTCACCTTTTTCTGTTTTTCGCACATTCTGTTTTTACCTCGTCTCTCGGCTAAGGCTATATCGGAGTTTCTCACTTGTTTTCCGCTCATGCTTTATGTGGTTTCTGACTTGTTTTTCCGCTCTTGCAGCTTTGGTTGTCTGACAAGTTGGGATTGCTCACTGCGCCAGAAGCAAATTGGCCCCATTTGCCCGGCCGAATGCATCAGCGAAGCATGATTTACCCGGAGATGACTGTGTATCAATGGTACACATTCATGAGAGAGATGCTACCGAATGAGATCATTTGGAGGCATGAGGCCCTGAACATCCCGGATATGGCCTTGAATTCTGCAGGTTTTGAGAGGATGGTGATAGCTGGGCTGACCGCTTTCACGTTCTATATTCCTGGTCGTATTCTCCGTCAGTTGGGAATAAGCCAAGGGCTTCACCGAGCTGGGATTGAGGACTTCCAAGTCCCTGCCTTTACTTTCCAGAGTTTAAGAGGATACGAGCACAAGTTGGGGCTTGAGACAACTCGGAGGAGCTGACCCAGATTTCAGTACAGAGCTCATGCCCCGATATCAAACATGGCTGAAAAGAGAGATTGCAAGCAGACAAAACAACAATTGACTCTTTGACAGACTCGAATGATCTAGAATAAACCGTGAGCCTGTTAAGGCCTCGAGCACTTTATTCTATTTTTTTATGTTTAATTGTTTGCTTAAGACCGCTCAGCCTGTGTAATGGAAGTTATAATTAAAAAGTGTAAGTTGGAGAGCTTTCCCTGTTTGTTTCAAGTGTTGAACCACAACATTTCTTGAATATCGATCCGAATCTCACGGATGGTAATAGGGAACCGTGGATCAAGTTGATAGATTGTGACCGAATCTCACGAAGAGAATGCCTGCGTATCCCTTTTCAAGGAATCAGGTCAAAACGTAGTTCAGACAAAGGTTCGCTCGGGTATTTTAGCTCTCCTTTTACGCTCTAACTTTTGCCTAGAACCGCCCGTTCGGATTTTCGGTCTAGCGAGCTGTTGATTGATGCCTATTTATTTTTGCCTAAACCGCCTCCTCAGGTTTTCGGTCTAGTAGACTTGCTCTAATTTTTGCTTGGAACTGCCCACCCTTGTGGTTTTCGGTCCAACGAGCTTCTCTCAGGGATAGTAACGCTTGAGTTGATCCAGGTTAACCAGAGTGTTGAACTCGTTGCCATCGAGATCACTGAGCTGAGCTGCTCCCCCAGAAAGGATGGTCTTAATGATGTAAGGTCCGGAACGCTTAGGTCGGAACTTGCCGCGGGGATCGAAAACTGGCGCTCGAATCTCCTTTGTGACCATGTCTCCTTCAACTAAGTCTCTAGACTTCACTTTCTTGTTAAATGCCCGGGCAATTCTCCGTTGATACCCCTGAACATGATACAAAGCCCGGAGCCTTCTTTCATCAAAAAGCATGAGTTCGGCGAATCTCCCACTGAGCCATTCAGATTCCGAAAGTTCTGATTCTGCCGCGACCCTCAGAGACGGTACCTCGAGTTCTATGGGGAGAACTGCTTCCATCCCGTAGACCAAGGAATAAGGGGTTGCCCCCGTTGACGTCCGGATCGACGTTCGATACCCCCAAAGAGCTAGAGGCAGCTGCTCGTGCCAGTCCCTGGCGGACTCCGCAGACTTTTTGATGATGGTCTCGATATTCTTGTTTACCGCTTCGACTGCTCCATTCGTCTGAGGGCGATAGACGGTTGAGTGATGGATCTGGATCTTGAATTCTTCAAAGAGCTCCAGAACCCTACCTTTGAAATGACTCCCATTGTCCGAGACAAATGCCTGCGGAACGCCATACCGATAGATGATATTCTTCCTAATGAAATGAGCGACTTGGACCGCAGTTAGGGTTTTGTATGATTCAGCTTCGACCCACTTAGTGAAGTAATCGATCGCTACTAGGATGAACCTGTGACCGTTTGAAGCAGAAGGTCTGACCATGCCGATGACATCAATGCCCCATGCAGAGAAAGGCCAAGGCGAAGCCATGCCAAATAGGTTAGAGGGTGGAACATGCATCAGATTAGCATGGATTTGGCACTTGTGACATCGCCGCACATAATCCACACACTGAGATTCCATAGTAGACCAGAAGTAGCCCTGATGCAAAATCTTCCTAGCAAGCATGACGACGCTCATGTGGGGACCTCAAATCCCTTCGTGGATTTCTTCCATAATTCTGACAGCTTCAGTACCGTTGACGCAAAGTTTGTGCATCCCACAATGAGATCTCCTGTACAACCTCCCCCCACAGATGATGTAATGAGCAGCAATCCTTCGTAACGCAGTTTGGTCTTTCTGAGAAGCTTCAGGTGGGTACAAACCACTCTCGATGAAGTTCCATATGTCATGGTACCAGGGTAGGTCATCACCCATATCATCAATGGCATTGACACATTGATAGGCGGGATGGTCCCGTTGTTCGATTAAGATAGGGCAGAGTTTGACACATAGCGGCAGTTCGACCATGGAGGCCAGGGTTGCAAGTGCATCAGCGAAATGGTTCTTCTGCCGAGGGATATGAGTGAAAGTCACCTTATTGAAACGAGGGATTAATCCCTCCAAGTCTTGATGGTAAGGTTTCAGCTTTTCTTCGCGCACTTTCCAGTCTCCATTGGCTTGAGACACGACAAGATTCGAATCCCCGATGACTTCAAGCTTCTCAACGCCGAGTGTGAGCGCAGCTTCCATTCGCACAATGCAGGCCTCATATTCAGCTTGGTTATTAGTGACATCGAAATTAAGCTTGAACGCAAGCGGAATATGAGAACCGTCAGGAGTGACTAGCAAAACCCCGATTCCGAACCCTTTCTGATTGGCTGCCCCATCGAAGTAAAGAGTCCAAACATCCTCAACGACTGTCAGCACTTCCTCGTCCGGGAACACGAAATCTGAATCCTCAGGTCCGTCCACAGGGTGGTCAGCTAAAAATTCCGCAATAGCACGTCCCTTTACTGATTTTCTCGTGACATACTCGAGATCGAACTCTGCTAAGAGAAGCAACCAACGTGCTAACTTACCAGTGAGCGCAGGTTTCTCAAATAGATACTTGAGAGGATCCATTCTAGAAATCAACTTCACTGGGTAAGCCAGCATGTAGTGTCTTAACTTCTTAGATGTCCAGATAAGGGCCCAGCACGTCTTTTCTAAAGCGGTATAGCGCTCTTCGGCTCCAACCATCTTATTGCTAAGGTAGTAAATAGCTTTCTCAACTCCCTTATCCCCTTCTTGAGCTAGCAAACATCCCATGGACGTAGAATTCACGGATAAGTAGAGGATCAGAGGTTTTCCAGGTACAGGCGGCATGAGAACAGGCGGGTTCTGTAGATAGTCCTGGATTGAAATGAAAGCTGCTTGGCACTTTTCTGACCATACGAACGGGGTGTCCTTCTTGAGTAGACGAAACATCGGCTCGCAAGTTAAGGTTAACTTGGCGATGAATCTGCTGATGAACTGAACCTTCCCCAAAAAGCTCCGCACCCCCTTTTCAGACTCAGGTGGCTTCATTTCGAGTATTGCTTTGATTTTTGACGGATCGACCTCAATCCCACGGGAAGTGATCATGAAACCTAGCATTTTGCCTGCCGTGACTCCGAAGGTGCACTTCTGTGGATTAAGACGCATCCGGAACTTGCGGAGCCTTTCGAAAAGTTTCCTTAGCACATAGACATGCCCTTCCCGAGTTTTTGACTTGGCAATCATATCATCAACGTAGACCTCAACCTCTTTGTGCATCATGTCATGCAAGATTTTCATGGCAGCTCTTTGATAAGTAGGACCGGCATTCTTCAAACAAAACGGCATAACCAAATAGCAGTAAGTCCCCCACTCAGTGATGAAAGTCGTTTTCTCGCGGTCTTCGGGTGCCATGAGAATCTGATTGTACCCTGAGAAGCCGTCCATGAACGAAAGCAAAGCATGCCCCGCAGGATTATCCACGAGCACATCGATGTGTGGCAAGGGAAAATCGTCTTTGGGGCTTGCTTTGTTCAAGTCCCGGAAGTCAACACAGACACGAGTCTGGCCATTTTTCTTAGGAACAGGGACGATGTTGGCCACCCAAGTGGGATACTGAGAAACCGCGAGAAATCCAGCGTCAATCTGCTTGGTGACTTCTTCCTTGATTTTCTGCACCCAGTCCGGTCGCATCCGTCTGAGCTTCTGTTTTACTGGCTTAGCATCGGGCAACAGGGGAATTTGATGCTCCACTATTTCAAGATCGATACCGGGCATGTCTTGATGAGACCATGCAAAAACATCGCTGAATTCAGTGAGGAGCTCTTTGAAATTACAATGCTCCTCCGGATCTAACGTGGAGCCCACTTGAACCATCCGAGGATCACTCTCATCTTTCAAGTTTATTAAGATTACCTCTTCTTTCAATGGCTGAGCATGCCTTTCGTCTTCCCTTTCGATGAAGGCACAGATTTCCTTGGGGATATCCCCATCGAAATCTATCCCTTCGTCGTCGGGGTCGACACAATTTATATAAAGATCATTCAAGTAGTCAGAAGAGGAGTCTTTCATTTCATAAGACCCCGTAGGGTCGCCAAGTACAAGGGAGTCGAACTCAAAGTAAAAGCTGTGACGTGGAGGGCCGAGAGGCACAAACTCCGACTCAGAGCTAGACTTAGACTCAAAAGACTTGACAGACTCGGTGTCAGACTCAGCTATATCATCAATGCAAGTAAGGCGTGGTTTGAAAATGCAATTTTTTAGGCTACCCTTAGCTTCCATGATAAGAGAGGTGGGGTTCTCGAGGGCGTCGGGCCCGAGCATGAACACTTCGGCCTCTTCAGCTTCCTTGGCCAAACCCACTTGAGAGAACTCACGGAACAGCTGCTCCAAGTTCCCCTGATCAAGAGATCCCAGCCAGTCAGTCTTCGGCTTGGGTTGGCTAAGCTTCCTCTTGAATTCTGCATTAGCTAGCTCTTCGTCACTGGAGGACCAAGTATCATCCGCAAAGATCTCAAAACCAGGCAGCAGTTCCCCAGTGACCGAGTCGATAAAGGGCTCAGCTTGCCCACGATAGATATCATTCCCCTTTTCACGGACGAAGTAGCTGTCGGGATCACCATAGAGAGATCGAAGTTTTCCCGTGCATTTCCTTCTTTTGGCATCGTTGGCAGAGGAAGAGTATCCCAAGCCAAAGCAGCCCTCACAGGAAGGAAACGCAGGGAATTCTGGAATTCCTTGTTGGTGAATTCCTAAGCCAAGGCCAGGTAGATAGGACATCCTTCTCATAATGTCCGGAGCAACAGAGCTTATGACGAAGTCCCCATCTACGTTGATGGCCATAACCGAGCCAGAAGTATCAAAAGAGAAACCTGCGAGATCGACGTCTTCGTTGTCGTGCGCGATACCCAAAACAGGTGTGCCGTCCTCCTTGAGTGGGCGAATGCCTGAATCCCCGCAGATAATCAAAGTCCCAGTGGGAAGTCCCAGCATGACTTTCTGATGAAGAGTAGATGGCACGGCCATGATGTCAGATCTGTGAAGCCACGGTCTTCCTAGCAAGAGATTGAAGGAGGCTGGAATGTCAACCACATGGAACTCGACATCCATTTTGAATCCCTCCGCATCAAGAGTGAGCACGAGTGTGCCTTCGACCAGACGACTTGTGCTGTCATATGCCTTAACAGCCATGCTAGAAGGTGCAAAGTCTTTCTTAGTCAGTCCCAGACGGTGAGCCACCCTCAAAGGGCAAACATTGATCGCTGAGCCATTATCGATAAGAACGGTCGGAACCCAGAGTCCTCGGCATTTGACTGTGATATGCAAGGGTCGATTGTGGTCAACTCCTTCAAGCGGCAGATCCTTATCAGTGAAGACCACGGTATGCTTAGAGGTAGGTGGGAGGATAAGGGAAATCATTGCTTCAGGCGTGACGTCCGGTCGAATCTCAAGACGAGAGAGAGTGTGGCAGAATTTCTGACGATGCTTCCGGGAGGAACAGATTAGTCCCCAGAGTGATATGGCGGCGGGAATCCGCTCCAATTGCCTTTGAATCATGTCGTCGTTTGGGGCGCTAACTGGTGCCTCAAGTGGTGCAGACCTTGAGAAAATAGGAGGTTCGTTCTTCCGGTTAGAAGAATTGGACGAACTTCCTGCTTGCAGATTAGCAGGCTGAAAAACTCGTCCACTTCTTGTAACATTAAGAACGTTCTCTAAAGAGGGTACCATTTGAGGGTCTTGACTATCGTCCCACAGATCAACAGGGACTTCCCCCAATTTGCGTTTCCCTTTGTCAGAGGTCAGAGGAGCTACAGGCACTTCCATGTTCAAACCCAAATCCTCAGTCAGATCTTTCATCAAGAGTGATTCCCAAAAGTCTGGATCCCCAACGGCTACAGCTTCTCGGATTGGTTCTGTATTAGCAACAAAAGAGACATCCCACAGCCCTCCATCGGCGAGGGAGCGATTGACAGTCCAAATCTCGGACCCAACCTGGATGTTAACTATATTATCGACGTCCCAAAGATCAGCTGGTGGCACAAGGTCCGTAACCATGATGCTGCAATCCTCTTCAGGAGGGGAAGGCACTATAGGGCGCGGGAGGTTTTCGTTGATGATGTAGAACGTGGGATCAAACTCGGGATCAGCCACCGAGTTAACCAGCCTGTCAAGAGTGGAAGGGAAAAAGCATTCCCCCAGGATACGGGTGTCATCTTGACTGGGGTCCTCTTCCAAATATTGGATTTCATGGTTGGGCAGAGCGTAACCTTGGAGAGGATTAGGGTCAAATCCTAATGGAAATTGCCAGGCAGGCTCGGGATCCCAATAGTACTCTTCCTCGGGCAAAACAGGCTGAGGTTGTTGGAAGAGCATGTCCAACGAGAAACCATCCAAAGGATCAAGCATGGCTGCTTCGTAATTGGCCATCCAAGCATCATACCAGGCGTGGTCAAAGGGGATGTATTCGGGATTAGGTGGGAATCCCTCTAATTCCAATTTTGTCCATTCGTTGATTATGGGAGTGGCATAGTCATCATTATCAGCTATAGCCCATCCTACGGCTTGCATGTCAAGTTGTTGCTCTGGTTGAGAGGGAATAGCAGCTCTGAAGCGGTCCAATAGACTTAAGGAGGGGTTCGGATCCGTCACGTTGAAGTACGGGTTATTCAGGGTAGAGGCAGAGTTGAGCTGTATAGCGGGAATAGGCTGGTGGAACAGGTCACTGTAGAAGCGTTGAATACAAACGCTCCGTTTTGTAGACGCGCGGAGGGCACATTGAAATTGGACGACTGTCCTTCCTCGGAGCGGATATAGGAAATCTCGGCCTCGGACTGAGAGGGGATAGGCACGATCGGCCTAGGTTGATTTGTTGAGGTTATATGGTCGGTGGGGTTGAATATAGTGGAGCTGAGGGATATATCAGTGGAGCTGAGGGATATATGGTTAATGTGTGGAGCATTGCTGTGTTTTGGCATGGAATTGGCGAGGATGTTTGGTTTTTGAGCTGAAGGTGGTGGAGCATGAAGAGTCCCTTCATCTATGAGATCCTGAATCGCATGTCGGAGGCGAAAGCAAGAATCGGTAAGATGACCGACCCCTTGGTGATAGGCGCAGTAGAGATTGGCCTTGAAGTTAGGTGATGGGTTCTTAGGCAGAGGAGTTGGGTCGAGGAGCTTCAGATGTCCTGATTGGACCAGTTTCTCCATGACTGAAGACAACAGTGCTTCAAAAGCGGAGAAACTACGAGGTTGATTACGCGGCCGATTACTCTGCGGGGTTTGAACTTGATGGACCTCGGCAATGGGGTTGGCTGCTTTTGAGGAAGAGGCATTGGTACCACTGGCTGCAGTATTGGAGTAAGTCCCTCCCCCAAACAGCGCATTAGTATTTCCAGAATATGCTCGAGGTTTTGACTTTAGTGGATTGGAAGATTCTCCCTTCGACAGAATCCCACTCTGCAATGCATCTTCGATGGCTAGACCAGAGTCGAAGAAGGTGTCAAAATTGGAGGATGCTTGAACGAGGACCAAGTGCCTAGCATAGTTTGGCTGGAGATTGCGGGAGATGATACGAAGCTGATCTCTTTCGCTCGGGCGATCAGTCATTTGAGCGGCTTTGGCCCTCCATCTCTTGACAAAATCCGCGAAGGATTCCTTAGCGTCCATCTTGGTGGATTTCAACTCCCGAGTAGTCATCTTGAGCTGGGAGTTATAGCTATACTGCGAAATAAACGCAGCCCCGATGTCCTCCCAAGTCCTTCGCTTGGCAATGTTAAGTGATAGAAACCAATGGAAAGCGGGACCCGAGAGGGTTTGAGGAAACAGCTGAGACATGGCCTCGGGCTCAACGGACAGGAGCTTCATGGCAGCATGGTAACCATAGAGATGGGTTTTAGGATCGCCACTGCCATCGAACTTGGCTATGTCGGGCATTTTGAACTTGTCAGGAAGCCTGGCATTGGGATAAAGGCAGAGACGGTCCAAGTCGATCCCTCTAGCACTGATTTTCTCGGACTTCGAAACAGATTCTTCCAGCTTGGCCATTTTGGCGACGGAGCAGTCATGTCAGGGTGCTGAACAGTCCTAACAGCAGTGATGCCTGGATTCTGAGCGGGATTTCGAGTGCCCCGAGGATTGACCAAAGCGACCAGACGCCCTAGATGGGCCGGATCTTCGACCATGACAGGTTACTCGTGTACATCCTCTTCGGCCTCGCCCTCCTCTTGAACAGTTGGAGGAAGACGAGTGTTAAAGAGGTCATTCAAGCGGGTCATGTTGGCATCTGTCTGAGCGGCCCTTTGTTGTATGGCAGCAATACTAGTCTGGATGTTCATGAGTATGGTTTCCAGAGAGAGTGGTTGCGGTTGATCTGCCATGACTGTTGGTCCAGAGGTGCTTGATGCAGAGGAGGGGGTAGGCGATCCCGGAGAGTCTGTTTCTTCGAGGACTGGAGACGAAGCTGACTGCAGGGTAGCGAGCAGAGAACGCGGGGAGTCTTCCGTTGTGACTGACTGGGCTTGCAATTTGACTAACCTCTGAATCGGATTCTGGTGCAGACGTTCCCAAGTGGGTTTGGTTTTCTGCCTCGATACTTTCCTTGGCGGTGCAATGATTCAGAACCTTTACTTGCAGAAAGTGAGAAAAGGCTTAATAATGGACCTGCAGCAACTTTAATCTAAATAAAAGACTAAAGCGAAAACACGGTCACCGTCGTCAGTGTCGCCCTTAGACTCTAATACTAGCAGACAAGTCTGTCTTATGACGTTTGGACACTGCCGGTGATCCTCAGAAATCTTTTCAAGATGTATCCTTTCTTGAATCAACTATCACCGAGAGATGTCAAAGGAATCTAAGTTTTTGGTTTATTTCGTCTCGAGAATTCCAACTTTGGACTTGGAACAATCTGGCGTGAATGACATGATACTATGACCAAGGTGGCGTAGGCAGCACAGTGCCATAGCCTAGATGGTGTACATGCTTCGCATGATAACCAAAGTGGTGTAAGTATCACGGCATTTTCTTCATTTCGTTCCTTGTTTTCTGTTTGGAATCTTGATTGGGTAATTAGCCAAAGACTTGGAAGACCTTGATTTCCCAAAGTGTTTTTGACCTAAGGATGCTTGAAAATTGATAAACGTGCATCATCAAGGTGCACGACTCCTCATCGGGCAACGGCAATGTCCTAATAAACATAAGACAGATTTGAAGAAAAGAGATCCTAGGAGCCACCCTAAACATGCTTCTACGCAGGAACGGTATGTATGCACAGAAATAGAGAGAAGTTTGCTTTATGAATTTCAGACGTTGCCAGACTCCTCAGAATTCTTTTCGGCCATGTGTCCTTGAGTAGATCGTCAGATCCTAAAAGATGTCAAAAATAGACTAAATCTTCGACTAGTCCCATTTGAAAATTCAACTTGAATTTGGAACAACATGGTGGTGATGATATGGCGCCTTAACCTTGAACACGGCGGTGTATAGTGACTTCGCACTTCAACCTGGGTGGCATCAGTGACACGGCATCACTATTTTTGTTGTTCCACATTTTCGGCTGAATTCTCAACTAGGCATGAGCCAAGGATGTCGTAAATTTTGATTTCTCAAAGTCTCATTGAACTAAGGACTTTGAGATTGATAACGAACATTCGACAGAATGAACGACTCCTCATCGGGTCCAACAACGTCTTAGACTGCGCAAGACAAACTCGAAAGAAAGAACCATTCTAAGCATGCTCCTATGCAAAATAATGTATGTACAGTACATGCGATAGGGAAAGCAGTAACACGTAGGCAGTATATGGGGGTTAGATGCAAGTAATCTTACCCTGTAGGTACCTGTCCTAGTTTGGAGAGTTCTAATGCTTTGTATATGCAAAGGCTGGTTTTGGCTTGTAACAGGTTCCTCGGACTAGAGCTAAGATATACCTCCCGCTACCCGCGTAATCGCAGAGCAACAGTCGAACGGTAGAATGACTCATCATCGTCGAAGGTTGTTGGTCATTCGGGGTCCCCGGGCTCCGGTAAACCGTGCCGGATTGCCAAAACGATCCAACGAGGCTTTATCCCACATCGATGCAAATGAGAATGCTAAAAAAGTTTGATTAATGAAACAGAATCGCAAATTCGCAAATGCCTTTTCAAATTTGGCTCTCTTTATTGATTAATACTTAGAAGAAACTACGCGAGAGAACAGTCGGAAAAGCCCCAGATTGGATGGCCGGACACGAGGTCCTGTTAAATCACCAATCCTTTCTTCGGCAGCGCGAAGCTCACCGTTTTGACAGGCTTTTGTGGGATTGTTTCCAAGCGTATTAAAATCTAAGTATAGACCAATATTGGTTCGATCCCCAGCAGAGTCGCCACTGTGGGCAATGCGATTTGCCCAAATTTTCTTTCCTCGGGAAGGGATTCCGTTCCCCTCTTTGAGAAGAGAAAATGCTGCCGGTTCGCGGGAGCGCTTTTAGCTGGACAACAAGCGCTCGCGAAAATACAGAGTCGCCACTTGGGTTTTGAAGGTCCGACACCCAAGGAACCGTATTTCGAAGCACTTGCCGCGCTATTTTGATTTGAAAAAAAAGTTAAGGAACCAGTCCGTCATAACCATATCTGGGTTCGGGAGCTAGGTTACGAGAAGGGAAGGGTTTTATGGCACCCCTCTCGCCCAATCAGGAGATCGGTCTCTACTAAAGCATTTGCGAAGATATTTGTTTTGCGATTCTGTTTTATTAATCAATTTTATAGCCAATTAGGGCGGGGAACAGTCAATCGGGGATAAAAACTGTAACAATTTGCAGGATATGGTGGATAATAGCATGGATGAATGGAATGAGAAGGAATAAATGAAATAATACTTAACACTGGTTTCAGGATGCCAAAATAGTGCATGGGGATGAGTTTATCACGAGTAGTGACCAACTTGCATGCACGGGATGGTAGCATGCAAGTCCCACTATCGCGCGATATACTCATACTGTCGCGCGAGTATAGACATCCTTCCCACAGGTTAAATTTTATCTCCTTCTGGGCTCTGGAAGGACCAGTGCACACCCAGGACAAACCACGCAGTTTATGTATATTGAAAGTAAGTCAATATTTACAAGTTAACACAACTGGAATAAAATGCAACCCTTAAACAGTGAGGGTGTTAAAACAGAGGCTGAGAGCCTAGCTGCCCATGCAAGGGCAATTACTGGAAAAGAGCCCTTAATCGCGCGATGGAGTCACATCATCGCGCGATTGTTTCGACTGGACTTCCAGGAATTGCTTTGCATGCCTGGGTTCTGAGACATATTCAGAAGCTACCCAGGAGCATTCTAACATGAACAGGGAAAGCAAACTAAACTAAACTACTGATTTTAGCATGCAAAACAGTGAGATGTATCAAATATGATTAGACAGGAAAACAAAAAGTCATATAAACTGAACAGAACGAGAAGCCCATCCCCACGAGACTCTTATCAAGCAAACGGTGAACTGTCGCGGGATGGAGCGGATGTCTCGCGCGTGGGTCATTCTGTTCTCAGCAACTTGCAAATTTGCTGGCTTTGGGGCCAAAAACTGATATTGATTACCAGCCCTGACCCTATCAGCCCCCCTCAGGGATCAAAACAGTAAAGACTGAAAATTATACCTTTGCTTGAGTGATTTGAAAATGGTTTGAGTGAGGTGGTATGCCTTTGACAAGTAAATAGGTGGTAGGGATTTTGAATGAGAGAAGATCAAGGTTGTAGTTCTTGTTCTTCTTTTGGGATTTTTTTGGTAACCCTTTGGAAGAGAGCAATGGGGGTTATTTATAGGAGAAGGGGGAGCTTGTTGGTGGCTAGACAAGGTCATGCAGCCAGCCAACAATGCTGGCTGCACTTACTTGGTAGAGAAATGGGGTGCCAAGTTGATGGGAGAGTGGGGGTTTAGGTGGTGCGAGGATGGCCGAGCAAACGCCGTCCAGTTGATGGAACGGGGTCACATGGACCTGCAGACGCCTTATCATCACAAAATCCAGCTGGATACGACAGATGTCAACCATCGCGCGATGGATTGATACCGTCGCGCGAGGGTTTTAGCTTCCCCGTGATGGTCAATCAATCAAAGTTTGACTTTGACCACCACCTGGCAAGTAGAGCATCGCGCGAGTGTCTCAGTAAGTCGTGTGAAAGTCAAACCCTTAGTTAAAGTTTTGGGTCTAATGGTTCTGGGGCTAAGGGATGGGTTCCACACACACCAAACTCAAGCCATTTCAATCAATACTGTTCGCGACCTGATTCATCATCGGGGGAACAAGAAACTGAAAAGAAACAAACTGAAAAGAAACAAAATGACTGGGGGAATCAAATTGGGGTGTCTACACTGTTTTGCTTGGACTTACGAAGAGCTTCCAGGTCTATCCAGAGACCTAGTGGAGCACAAGTTTCCCATTCAACCAGAATTCAGACCTTTCAAACAACCGCCAAGGAGGATGTCCAATGAAGTCTATTTGCAGGTCAAAGATGAAATTGAACGCCTTTTCAATGCTGGGTTCATACGCACAGCCAGGTATGTTACTTGGCTCTGTAACATTGTTCCAGTCCTTAAGAAGAACGGCAAGGTCAGAGTTTGAGTAGACTTCAGAAACTTGAACTTGGCTTCCCCAAAGGACGAGTATCCGATGCCAGTCGTAGATCAATTGGTGGATGGAGCTTCTGGTCACAAGGTTTTGTCCTTCATGGATGGACATTCTGGATACAACCAGATCTTTATTGACGAGGCCGATACGGCTAAGACTGCTTTTAGGTGTCTTGGAGCCCTAGGAACCTTTGAATGGGTCGTAATGCTCTTCGGCCTAAAGAATGCAGGTGCTACGTTCCAACGAGCAATGAACGCCATTTTTCATGATTTCCTTGGCCACTTCATGGAGATTTACATTGATGATATCGTGGTCAAGTCTCAGTCCTATGATGAACATTTGGAACACTTGTGGAAGTCTTTCTTGAGAATGCAACAGTTCGATTTGAAAGTAAACCCCTTAAAGTGTGCCTTCGGAGTCTTCGCAGGCAAGTTCCTTGGATTCTTGGTCCACAACAGAGGGATTGAGGTTGAAAAGAACAAGGCCAAAGCAATCATGGAAGCAAAGCCTCCTACCACCAAAAAGGAGTTGCAGAAGCTCTTGGGTTCGTTCAACTTCTTGAGAAGGTTCATCTCAAACCTAGCTGGAAAGGTTCAGGTTTTCTCTCCACTCTTGAAGCTGAAAGACCATGACACTTTTGTTTGGGAGGCAAGCCACCAGAAGGCCTTTGATGAGATCAAAGGCTATTTAGCAACGGCTCCGGTCTTTATGCCTCCCATCAAGAACAAGCCGTTGAAGCTCTACATCTCAGCAGCTGAAGGCTCTATTGGAGGCCTTTTAGCACAAGACAACACTCAAGGAAAGGAACAGGCAGTTTATTATTTAAGTAAGTTGTTGACTCCTTGTGAAAGGAGATACACTCCTATTGAAAAGATTTGTCTTGCCTTGTACTTTCAGCAATGAAAATGATGCACTACATGCTTCCTGTTTTGGTTTACATTATGAGTAAAATAGACCTAGTTCAGTACTTGTTTTCTCGGCCAATCATGAGAGACCGAATTGGCAAATGGTCTTTAGCTCTAATGGAATTCAGCTTCCAATATGTTCCTCAAAAAGCTGTGAAGGGCCAGGCCTTAGCAGACTTCCTTGCTGATCATCCATGTGTGGATATCGGCGAAGAGTCTGAGGTAGGACTGAACGCTCTTGAAATCTCACTCACTCCTTGGATACTGCTCTTTGACGGATCAAGGACTCAGGAGGTCTCAGGCTATGGAGTAATTATGATTTATCCCCAAGGCCTGAGGACTGAATTGTCCTTTCAATTTGATTTCCCATGTACAAATAATCAAGCTGAATATGAGGCAGTCGTTATAGGCCTTGAGATCCTTAGGGATTTAGAGGCCAGAAATGTAAAGGTTATTGGGGATTCAAACCTTGTCGTCAATCACTTGGCAGGAACGTTCAAATGCTATAGTGAGGACTTGGCTCCTTATTATATGGCAGCAATGCAATTAATTCAAGATTTTGACAATGTAACTGTCAAACACGTTTCAAGGAGCATGAACACTGAAGCTAACAGCTTGGCTCAGGCCTCAACAGGTCTAAAATTAGCCCCAGAGACAATCCACAAGACCATCACAGTCCGAAAGAGATTGTTACCTTCTGTTAGGTGAAGGGGTTTAGGGCTGGAAGTTTTTTCCTTTCAGATTTCACAGGTGAAGAATCAGATGATGAACCCGAGAACGATTGGCGTACACCTATCATCTCTTTCCTTAAGAGGCCTCATCGTAGGGCCTCTAGGAAGGTGAGGAGGAGCGCCATGAGTTATATTCTCATAGGAGACGAATTATACAAGAAGAGCCCTGAGGATGACCTACTTTTAAGGTGCTTAGGGCATCCTGAAGCCATGAGGGTCATGAGTGAAGTCCACGAAGGAATCTATGGAGCTCATCAATCAGGGATAAAGATGAGATGGTTGATCAGAAGGTATGGATACTATTGGCCAACTATCTTAGAGAACTGTATTCGTTTTTCCAAAGGATGTCAGCCCTGTCAAGCTCATGGCCCAATTCAGCATGTCCCTGCAGCTGATTATCATGCCGTGGTCAAACCTTGGCCATTTAGGGGCTGGGCCCTTGACGTGATTGGGAAAATTTATCCTCCTTCCTCTGGAAATCATACTTACATCTTGGTAGCCATGGACTATTTACTAAATGGGCAGAAACTGTGCCATTAAAGTCTGTGGATCAACAAGAGGTAATCAAGGTGATCAAGGAAAGAATCATCCATAGGTTTGGGCTGCCTGAACATTTGGTTGCGGATAGGGGAACGATATTCATGGGAGAGCAAGTGATCAACTTTGCTGCACAGCAAAAAATCATTGTTTCCAATTCCACTCCTTATTATGCTCAAGGAAATGGTCAGGCCGAGTCCACCAATAGGACTCTGGTCAACATTATAGAGAAAATGGTGGAAGATAATCCGAGGGCCTGGCATGAATTACTTTCTGAGGCCTTATGGGCCTACAGAACCTCAAAGAAGGAAGCCACCAACGTGACTCCTTATATGTTGGTGTATGGGCATGATTCAGTCCTACCGATGGAGGTAGCAGTAAAGTTAGCAAGGATAGCATATCAACATGGTCTCACTCCTGCAGATTATACTCAGGCCATGTTGATGGAACTTGAGGACTTGGACGAGGTTAGACTTGCAGCCCTCGACCACATGTTGGTCCAAAAAAGAAGAGTGGCTAAATCTTATGACAAACGCGTAAGAAAGAAAAGCTTTACGGAAGGGGATTTGGTTTGGAAGACAGTCTTTCCTTTGGGCGAAAAGAATCCAAGATATGGCAAGTGGTCTCCAACCTGGGAAGGGCCTTACCAGATCGCTCAAGTCCTTAGAGGTAATGTTTATCTTCTTATGGACTTAAATGGCGGTTTGTTTAAGCATTTAACAAATGGAAAATACTTAAAGCATCATTATCCTACTATGTGGGAAATGAGAGACTTTGGTGAAGTCCAATCTAACAAACCATAGAAAAATCTGATAGCAAGGCCTGAGCAGAGGCCATGGTACCTGTCATGCAAAAATTGATAAAGGCCTCAAGCTTAGGCCACCTGTCATTAAACCAAACCAGTGCCTTGGCCATTTAAGGGAAAGTTCCAGGCCAGGCATAGAGAGACAGCAAAATCAAAGTTATGACAAGTCTAAATCAAAAGAAAGAGCTGAGATCTCAGAAGTCAAGACCTACAGACGGCCTTCAAGATTGTTTTTAAGGTCCTCCCAAGAGATGTCAAAGCTGGCAAGCTGGGCTTCAAGCATTTCCCTCTGACCTCGAAGATTTGGCATCTCCTCAACCAGAAGGTTTAATTTTATCTTTTGGCTCCGTGATCCAGCTTTCAGATCGTCATGTTGTTTGGACAGACTCGTGGCTTCCTTTCGGAGGTCAACCAAGCGGCTTTTGGCTTGTGCTAGTTTGGCCTTTAAATCTGCAATTTCATCGGAGGTAGCGACAATGCTGGCTTCATTGAATCGCATGTCTTCCTTCAACTGAAGCCATTCAGCACTAAACTTGGCAAGCTTCACGTCAACCGCCTCTAGCTCTGCCATCTTGGCATGTACCTTGCTGAGTTCATGGGAGAAGGAGTCATGAGATTTCACCATATCGGGGAATTCCTTTTGGAAATGTTGGAGTACAGTTTCTTCTACCCCCAAGGTTTGGGACTTTACTAGTACGTCCATGGCCTTCTTGATGTTTGAAGCCCTAGCAGGATGGGCTACAGCTTTGAAGTTTTGAAGCAAGGCCATTCTGAGGGCTGTTTTGGCCTCAGAAACTTCCTCCGAGGAGAACTGCGAATTGTGAGGTTGAGCCAAGTCTACTACCTGAAGTGCCAGAGGTAGCTGCCTTTAACAAATCCTGGGCAGAATTGAACAGAGAATCCATGTCCTCATCCTCATCTTCCTCTGCCACGTTGACAAGCTCAGGCTCAACAAAAGGATTGGCCGATGGAGCAGACTGGACAATTGGAGATCTAGGCTTCTCTGGAGTCCTTGATGATGCCTCATGCTCAGGTTCTGGGTCAGACAGGTCGAGTTTCTTCTCTTCAGCCTCTACTTCCTCTTCAAAGTAGTCATCGAGTTCCTGGGGATTGAAAACAAGAGGGAGTTGGTGGTAATACGGGGCCATAAATGCTGGGAATTTCACGTCACAGTACATCCTTACGATTGGATTATGCTCTGTGGTAGACACGGTGTTCTCAAAATCGGCTGGCGTCGAAATCTTCTTTCTCAATTTCTTTTTCTTCGAAGGGGCCGATTCTGCCTGCCCTTCTTCGCCTTTGGAGGTGGCCTGTAAGAAGGAAAGTCAGTAGAACATTCAAATAGAGTATAGGTAGAAGAGCTGAGGAGAGCTCAGACCTTTCCCGAAGGATCGGTTTCGGGAGAACTTGTCTTAGCACTACTTCTTGTTCTTCCAGCAACTACTGTCTCAGAGACCTACAGAAAAGATGAAGGCATAATTACCTTATCTTGAAGGACCGAGCAGAGGACTAAAAGAGTTCATACCTTTGGCCATTGCCTCTTAGCTGTGGTCTTCACCCTTTTTGGCCTTTGAGCAGGAGGATTTGCAGAGACTTCCTTCGGTTCATCTTCTGAGCCTGCCAACCAGAGGAGAAATCAGTCCATATCTTAGGAGGAATAGGGAAATTAAAGCATAAGTAAGCCTCTTAATATTACCTTTTCTTTTGACGTTGGAGGCTAGGGAAGGACGGGCTTGTTGCAAAGGACGGGTTATACCAGGTTCGGGTGCGCCAGTTGGGTGAGGCAGAACATTGGTAAGAATGTCCAGATATGGAGCCGAAAAGTGCAGCTTCGTATAGCTTCCCCACCAGCTGTCAAATTTCGCTCCCTTGTCAGTACGTTCCACGTAGGGGTGAAGGGCAAAGGTCTTCCTAGCTTCAGGGAGGACATTCCTGACTCTTTCCAAATCCCTTGGATGGATCACGGGCCTGTCAGTGAAGTCCTCATTTAAGGACTGGTATGGGGGCACAGGAGTAAGCTGGCACAAGCCGAATTGCCTGGCAAATTGAGCCGCATTGTTGTACTCCACTCCACACTTGTAGTTTGTAGGGGTAAAAGCCATCCCATACATAAGGTCCCTGGAGATCAAGAAACTGGTCCAAACCTCCATATGGTCGTCGTAATCATCTCCTGGGTCCGAGGCGCCTCGTTTCAGCCACCAAGGTACGGTATCTCTCGCAAATGGCATCCAATTCTTTCCCATACTCGTAATCTCGTGGTAGAAAAATTTGAAATAGACGCCAAATGCAAATCGGGGGCCACGGGTGTCAATATAATGAAGGCCATAGCAGGTATGCTCTGATTTCTTATTCATGGGAGGAGCAAGTTTGGGAAAGTAGGACCAAAGCCATAGGGTAATGATCCACAGTGGACCAGGGGCGAACACAAACTTGTTACTGAGTAACTAGTTTGTTACTGACTAACTCTTTCATACCTCGGTAAAGATGAGCCAGGACCAAAGGGCCTAGTGCCAGTAACTGCCCAGAAGCTAGGGCACATGCCAAATCAATGAAGTCCTTGGTTACTCTATTCGCAGAAACACAAAAAATGAACTTGTTTAGCCAGTACAGGAGAAAAGCCACATGCTCAGTGTCTTCGACTGGACCTTTTCGAGCATAATGATTTATGAAAGGAGAAAAAGACAGGGGCTCTTTGTACTCAAAATAAGGGGTTTTTTGGGATAAAAAGTAGTTGGCCTCAATCCCATGGGGACGGAGGCCCATCAGAAAGGCCAGGTCTTGAAGTGTAGGGCTCATGAGACCAACCTTGAAATGGAATGAGTTCGTGGTGATTGACCAGAACTGTGATGCTGTGAGGAAGAGATTTTTATCCATATCGATCAGGGACCGACTGAGAAGAATGGCGTCTCTGATTCCAATCTGCCTCCATAGATCTCCCTTAGCCTCCATTACTCGATCAAGCCACTCAACGTACTTGGCATCAGGTCTATGCCAAAGTCTGTTGGGTATCTCTGTAGTAAAGCGACTCCAGTCAAGGCTGGGCGACTCGAAGGGAAGGGCTTTTTCCGCCAAAGGATACATCGAGGAAAGTTGAGGAGGGAACCCAAGCTAAAATGCAGACCCTAACCCTACTCGATCAGCGTTCGCAATCACCAAAGCATCATTGGTAATTGCGATGTGCTCGTCAGCCAGTATCTTGCGAATCTGTACGGATAAGCTATTAGGGTTTAGAGGCGGCGTATGGGCTTTATGGGTAGCCATCTCTGTGAAGGATCGAGAACTGAAGACAGAAGCTACGAAGGTTTAGGGTTTTTGCTGGGTTTCTCTCGAGTAAGATGAAGAGGACAGAGAGAAGGTAGAGAGAGAACAAAAGTTACAAGAGGTGGAGTTTTTATGAAGCACGGTGCAAGAATCAAGGAACGCCGTTGCAATTCTCTCTCCTCACGTTCGAAATTCAATGGGCAAGTAAAGGATTAGACTCTTGATTGACACAAGAGAGAGTCCTGGCGGCTTCAAAAGCTGCATGGAGGCCAATGCAAGGCCTGAGGTGATGGCACGTGTCCCCTAGGCCTAAAAGGCTGTCAACTGATGCCGATGATAGTACTCCTTGGTGGGGTTTTTATCTTGGGAATTGTTAGAGTTTAATTCAAAGTGGGAGCCTAAAACCCAATTAAGAGACATGCTTGGGAATTCGAAAAGTTGTTAGGCCTAATTAAGGCCTGATTATCTTTTTGAGTTTAAAATATTTGAATTCAAAATTCTTAGGCTAAATAAGCCTGATTATTTTTCAAATCTGGCAATAAGGACTCGTTTGGTTATGCCAAAAACTGTACTTTGTCCTAATTTACAAGCCTAGATCTTGCATAAGATCAAGGCATGGGGGGACATTGTTTACACCCGTTTTTGGCACCCAGTCCTGGGCAAGCGTTGAAAGGCCATTTAATTATCTTTTATTTAAATTGGGCCAAAAAATAGAGATGTATTGGATCAAAATAATTGGGCCAAACCCATGTTGACTGGGCCCAATTAATTTTAGTTGGATTCGGGCTCAGATTTAGAAAGTCGTGGGCCTATTTGCATAAAAATTCAGTCGGCCCATGACTTATTTAAATTCAAGAAGTATTTTTATGGGTTAAAAATGTTAGAAGGCCATTTAATTTAATTAAATGGCCCATTACCTAAGTGGCCCATGAAAAGTGGAGGAAAAGAAAGATATTGTTGCCGGGCAAGAAGCCATTTGACCAAGTCAAATGGCTGGTGATTTTTGCAAACCCACGGAAATAGGGTTGATGAGGCCAATTGTTTGTCAACTACCCATGGAAATAGGAAATGGAGGAGAGATATATGGCCCATGATTCTCTCAACCACCATTGATCAAGAGCTAACATGTGGGTAATTATTCTTTCACTTCTAGCAAGTCCTCCCCGATGGAAAAAGCACATGGGTAATTTATAGTAACTGCCCATTATCCCATGAAGTGCACGAATGGAGGAGTTACATGGGACATGTGTCATCACAAGAGAAGGCCAACACATCCGCTTTGCATGCAATGCCGTGGCCTATAAATACTAGAACTCAAGAAGGAAAAAAGGTCCACACACCAATCAAGCTCAACGCTTAAAAACCAAAGCCTTTCCAGCGAAGCAATTATCTCATTTTCTCACCCTCACTCGATTACTTCTCCAAGTAGTTCGAGTTTCTATCTCTCTTGTATCCCAATTTTATTACTACGACGTAATAAAATTATTCATATCTCTCTTATACCCCAACTTTGTTATTACGATATATCAAAGTTATTCTACGTTGCTACTTCTTTTCCTACACGGTTAGGAATTATTAAGTCCTCGCTCATAGCGGCAAAACCACAAACCATCACTGCAATCTAGCCCTTAGGTTTGCAGCACTATCGCCCTCACAGATTCGAAGTCAGAAAAGGGATGCCTAGCCCTTACGTTAGACGCGACAAGTCTTGGCACGCCCGCACGCTCAGTCCTTGAGCCATTTTCGTAGCCGAACAGGTATGTATTCATGTTCTTCTTCATTGGTTCCATTAAATTGGAGTATTACCTTTTGATAGGGAGTGTGAGAATCCTTGGTTACACAGTGTCTAATTTACTCGGATGCAGTTTGAGAGAGAGAGAGAGAGATGTGAGATGTGTGTGGCGGTGCATGTGGAGTTTTGTGCATGTGACGCGGTGTGCGTGTGGGATGGGGTGATTTGTGTAGTATGGGTGAATGGGACAAGTGTAGGAGAATTTAGTTACATTATTATTGAATGTGGAATTATGGGATTTGGATGTTTTGGTTTATGGAACAGAAGAGTTCTACCGGTAGTGCCGTGGGTTTGTGCACGTGGACCCTTAGACTTGGAATTACAATGATGGGTTCTTGTAATTGAGGTTGAGTTGGATTAGTCTTAGGTTAAAAGAGTATTTTTCTTAGGGAATTTCTTATTGCTACAGAGTATATCATATTGATGCAGTTAGTGATAATAGTGCTACATGATTTTTGTTCAGGTTAGACTCGTATCGCGTTGTTCATTTGCCTTACATTTGGACCCAGGTGAGTAGTTAAGTATGTTACGCATTTTCAAAAGATACATGTGTCCTTTAAAAGTATTTCCTTCAGAAATTTATATGAATGTTATTCGGAGACTCAAAACTATATATAAGTTGTTCTTTAAATTGACATGCGATGAATTTTCTGAGATCAATTGTTAATATTCTTTTTGGTGAGAACTTGGTGGATATTAATGGGAACATTTATTTCGGAAGTCTAGGGAACTTATTCCTTCTCGTGTTGGTGACCCTGGCCATTGGGAAAAAGACCGTGTTAGGCCGGTGATCCGAATGCTCAACGGCTTTCTTTCGCCGGATTGTTTTAGGGAAAAGTACCACGGGCTGCCAACCCTGGTGACTCTAAGTTCGATATTGGATCCAATTTTGTTGAGATTTATTTTGGCCATGGTACTGTTTGATTGTGGTTCCCCATTGTTGATGAAGTTATTGTTGTGATCACCACCAAGAATATTTATTTGGTTAAATGCTTCATTGATTAATTTATTATTCTATTGGACACCTCGTATGCCAAATTATGTTTAATGGTAAATTATTTTCATCTCCGCTTTCAACTTTATTTAATATACATACTTGCTATTCACTGAGCTCGTCAGCTGACGGATTTATTCCAACTTCTCTTTCAGGCAAGTTGGGGAGTTAGAGAAGGACTCTGGCGGCATCTCGGGGATTTCTTTTGTCGATCTCCTTAGGGTGTCTCATTCTAGTTTTATTTTAAAAATCGCTTCCGCATTTGAAACAATTGTCAGATAACAAATTCTTTTAATTATTGTTGGATTATTGGATATTGTTTGGTTCATGGGACGGTTGTGCCCCATGTTTATGATGAGACATATTTGGCTTTTGATTTGAGTAATAATGAAAAAGCGATCATTTGATTTTCAATTACTTTAATTTATTCAGGCTGCATGTTCTATGGATTAACCTCATGGTTCACGGCCAGTCACTTCTCATTTTTGGGGTGTGACAATACCCAAACAAAATAAATGTGTAAAATACCACAAATTCAGTAAAATAACCAAATTTGTTATGACAACACCTAAAATTGTCATTTTCTTACCACGTGTCGTATCAAAAGAAAACATATTTAAATATAAATTATATAACAAACTATAATTGTTATGACAATGCCATAATTTGACATTTTCATGCCCACAACTGTCATAGCAAAGGAAATTGGTTAAAACATTCCGTAACAAGACCAAAATACCACAAATTCAGTAATATAACCAAATTTGTTATGACAACACCATAAATTGACGTTTTCATACTCACAACGTGTCATATAAAAAAAATTCAATTGGGATGTTCAGTTAACAATAGTTATAAACTTTAAAACACCAAACCAAATTTGTTATGACAACACCATAAATTAATGTATTCATACCCATAACGTGTCGTATAAAAAAATTCAATCGAAATGTTCAATTAACGATAGTTATAATTAGTAAAATACCATACCACAAATTCAGTAATATAACCAAATTTGTTATGACAATACCATAATTGACGTTTTCATACCCACAACATGTTGTATGAAAAAAATTCAATCGGAATGTTCAGTTAACGATAGTTATAATCAACAAAATACCAAACCATAAATTCAGTAACATAACCAAATTTGTTATGACAATACCATAAATTAACATTTTCATACCCACAATGTGTCGTATAAAAAAATTCAATCAAAAAATTCAGTTAACGATAGTTATAATCGGCAAAATACCATACCATAACTAAACGTTGTTAGCGAGTATATTTTTAGAAGTATATTTTTAGAATGATCGATCATAACTGTTAGAATATCAAGTCATACGATATTCAGCATTGTCACCAAAATTAGATATCGACAACTGCGTAATCGAAAAATTTAATGTATCTAGATACAAGAATGAAGTTGATCACTTATCATTAGATTCTTAATTAGACAAAAAAAATCCATTTACTATTGAATTCGGGTGCCGATGAAAGGGCTTTCTAAACCCTATCGAGCCAAAAAATTACGTGAATTATTTAATCAACAAATATAATGAAATCAATGGTTTTGATCGTCATTATTGTGTCGCGGTTGCAAGTCAACCATACATTCAGTTACAACAGAGAAATTGGTTTTATATCAAGTATATTGAGTGCACAATTCTAAATGTTCTTTTGGTACGACACATTATGGTAAGAAAATACCAATTTTTTGTGTTGTCATAACAATTATGGTTATGTTATATAATTTGCAGTATTTTACAAATGAGGGAAAGGGAGAGAGAGTCAAGAAAGAGGGAATAACCTATTACCTGCTAAGCAATTTTTTATTTTATTAATTGATTTAATAAATGAGTGGTCCAAATTATTCACTTTTAAATCCAAGGGTTTAAAATCATAGTGTGCATGGTACATCTCCTATTAAGGGGTGTGTGTCACGCCCTCAATTTTCAAGATAAATAATAATCATTTTAAATAATAAAAATCATTAATGAAGTACCGATAATACCCAAATGACATATTTTCCCCAATCCACAAAGTTAAATTCAAACGTTACAACCCTAGCTCGAAGCTCCAAGATATACAAATATCAAAATAATATTACATTTTACTTCAATCATACTTTTGAATACTAATTTCAAAGAAATGCCAATTTGTCGCCTCTTTAATACCTTCGAAACCCACGATCAATAGTCACACAATGCACGTCATGCCAACTTCCTTGTTTAATACCTGAAAATGATAGGTTGAGCTACACTAGCCCAGTAGAGAAATCTATACGCAAGTTATAGGAAAATATGATGAGTTATGCATCTAGAGTGAGAGAATAACGACAGATAAGCCCAAGTACACAAGACTGTCAACAGCAGCACACTATTATCAGGGATTCTAGGCGACCTATATGAAGGATCTATTTGCTCATATGTCAAACAAGGGCTATCAATATTCCCACGTCATTCTAAGTAAATAAACAACAGCTTTAGTACCGTTCATTACATCTCGTACAATTTCACAATCTTTCGCATTTTACATTTCATCACCAAATCCCATTCCTCATTATCATCAGTCATCAGAATCCCTTTCATCAATTTCATAAACCAATTTCGTGTCACGTGTCTAAGCCTAAGCTCCTGCCAGGCACTTACTCGATAAGTAGTCCTAAAGACAAATGATATAAGTATTTAGCTCCTGCCAGTCATTTACTCATTCAAGATTATACGATTTGAGCATATAGCTCCCAAGCATTTACTCATTCAAGAGCCCATACGATTTGAGCATATAGCTCCCAGGCATTTACTCATTCAAGAGCCCTGTGATTATCCGATATATTTGAGCATATAGCTCCCAGGCAATTACTCATTCAAGAGCCCTGTGATTATCCGATATATTTGAGCATATAGCTCCCAGGCAATTACTCATTCAAGAGCCCTGTGATTATACGATTTGAGCATATAGCTCCCAGGCATTTACTCATTGAAGAGCCCTGTAAATATACTCGTTGTGTCCGATGGTTATTCACATTTCAATTCGCGTTTCCAATTTACTAGCACCAAACCATCCAGTCATTTCTCAATTTAATCAAAGAAGTACTTCTCTACCAATTACGCACGTCACAATATTTCTTATGGTCTACGATGTTCACGGACTCTTTTACGCTACTATAGCCTTTACGATAATACTCCAACTATGCTAACGAAAAACCAATAGAACAGATACGTTCGACGAGTCGTACGATACGATCTTTCAAGCTTAGGAATGGTTGTCAGATATTCTAATTTTCTGCAGAACACTCCGTGTTCAAAAATTTATTAAAAATGGCACACTCAATATTTTTCAATGATTCCAACGCCAAAACATCACCAACTTACCCATCTTTAAAACCTACAAGGACCCATAACCAATAGGGTCGTTTAACCATAGCTAAACAATGAAAAACGCTGCTCAGTGGGCTGCCCAGATTTTCAGATTACAGGGCAATCTTCTAAAAATCATAATAAATTGAGTTCTTAATATTATTGAGTGATTCCAATCCCAAAAGTTGCGCAAATGAATGAACCTTAAACGGCATGAAGGAACCCTAGTCGAATCTGGACTCCAAGGATGGTTAAATAGGCATTTACCAAAGCGATACGAATCTGCGTGACAGATTGACACACCTCCACTCAAACGATCATAACTTTCTGTGTACTAATATTTTTTTGACGATTCCAGTGGCAAATGAAAGCTAACTTCAAGATCTTCGAACCGATATAAAGTTTGTATAAAACGGACATGAGACGAGAAAGTTACAGCCATTTAAAGTTAGGCGCAAACCCAGAAAACGAGCAGAAACAGTAGAACACGAGACAGATTCATAGCCAAAATTCTAAAATCCACCATTAATTCAATTCTCAACGGTTTTGGGTGATTCCAGCGGCATTAGAACGGGCTCTAAGTCTACTCTATTTCATATGAAGGAACAAAAATTCAATTCCGAGTTTAAGACAATGAAAACCCCCATGAACAGTGACCCATTTTCTGCAGAATTTCAGAAATGGAAAGAACAACCTCAAACGACGAAACAAGGCACGATCTAGATACATAAACACCGTATAAACGCATAACAAGAGTAAGAAATCCCTACCTCACGGGTTTTGAACAAAACCCGACCCTTTGACCAAGTCAACCGAAGCCCCCGTTGTGCGATCGAGATTTTTCTTGGATGGATAGGAAGCCCGCGCTCCGTATAACGACTTTAATTCTCGGGCCTTGTCCGGAATCACACCTTACGTAGATGAAATCGAAGAGAGAAGAGAGGAGGGAGTTTTTCGGAGGGAGAGAGCCGAGAGAATAGAGAGAGGAAGGAAAAAAGAAAAAAAAAAAAGAAAAGGGGAAAGAAATGGTTTTGTCCCTGTACGTCATATACATATACATATATACTTATCACACTTTCACCCCTGCACTTGCAATTATGTCACATTGATCCCCTAACCTTATAACCATGCCTTTATTCAAATTTCCACAATTTATGTCATCACTCGATAATTTTAACATTTCTTAAAAAAAAATACGGCCCTAAAACACGGGTCTCTACAACCTACCCTCCTTAAAAAAAAATTTCGTCACCGAAATTTGCTAAGCCAAATCCAGCCAAGCCACCAATCACTATACCAAATCTCATATCACAATCTCATAACCAAAATATTATCCTTCCCTTTCTACGTAGACATTTCTTCATGTTGTTTGATCCATAAAGACCCTCACTACCAGTATAGTTTTACCTCTCAACATTCAATCATAGGCTTCCACCATCTTTATCTGATATTAACCTTAATAGACTCTCACGTCCCAACGTCAATACAAGAGTCCTAGTTTTTTACATATCTACAAGACAATCACACCAACATCCGACAAGTGGTGCCTCGACGTTCTCTAAATCCCAAATTCCACATTCTTATTCTTTGCGACTCATTCAGCTAAGTATCTTTCGAACTTCCTAGAAGATCATTTTGAACTGCTTACAAATACTTGAATTCTAATACTCCAAGTTTCACCTTCCCCAATCATTGTCAATCAATAGGTCAATTTATCAAAAATACCAAGGTAATTCTCCACTGTAATTAGGACCAAGAAACCCAAAATCCAACAATTTAACTACATAACGATCATCATCCTCTGCCCAACTTTAACTCCAACTCACTATAGTTAAACTTCTCACATCTCAAAGCTACTGATATCCCTTTCAACTCCAAAAGTAAACATGTCTCACAACCGAACCAACTCTATCAATATCACTAATATTCGACAGCAAAACACCATTCCCTAGCCCACTCAGAGTAATCATCGGTTTCTATTTTTGAAGACTAAACTCACTTCTATCATAAATGTGTCGTCTTTACTTATCTTAACACAACTCAACCTTGAAATTATTCATATAAACTCTCAAATCCACTATTCTCCTTACTACAAGCCATTAACCACTCCCAACTATGCGTTGACATATCACGGAAACCTTTCGCATCTAATTCTCTAATCGTATCACACGTAAGAGTAGCAAGGACATAACATAGATAAAGTTAAATGATATCCTCTTCAAACTTTACATTTTATTATGACTAGTAAAAGAAGGGACACGCCAGATTCCAACCAAAAATTCATCTTCTCGTAGCACATATCCACACAACTCAGCGTCTATTCCATACCATATACTGAGAGAAAATTACACACATCGAGAGTATATAACAAGTCAAACATGTAAGTTAAAATCAAATAGCAGTACATGTCACACACGAAATATCTCAATAAACCAACCATACAATTTAATTGCTTGCACAACATCGAACACACCCACGCATTAACAGCTTCACTCAGTATCCAATGGACTCGCCCTGTATCCACGTACCCACAATGTGTTCATCACTTCACAATTCATGGCTCTAGGAAGTCCAATAATAATCTCAATCTTTTCAACCTCATAATACCTTTCACATTTTCTATTCACCCATCAATCTTGAATACTCTTGTTAATTAGTCAACTCAAGCCACATGTTTCCCATTTTCACAATCTTAAATATCATATGACAAATACACAGCATCCATATTAATCATTTCTCTATCAACATTACAATCACACGACTTTTCATCACCCACATACCTACACAATGTGTGCAATAACTGAACTAATAAACTTCCACTACTATTGATTATCTCAATACTAAAATTTAAACACCAATATAAATACAAACAAATTAACGGACTTCTTCCCAAATACCAAAAAGACTTGGGGGTTGCAAACACAATGTGTCTATACTCATTGTTACTTTCTAAGACTTCTACTATCCTATCTCTTAAGAACCAAATTCACTCACACATATAACTCCTAACGGTCCCGCTCACCACAAATTCTCACAGTTCTCAAATCTCTTCTCTCCACTAAGTGGTCATGCCGACATCATCATACCTCAGCGACATTCACATCAATCACACTCAACCTCAACAATAATGACCATATCATTCCCATCACTATCACCACTATCACTATTTCTATTACAATTATCCCCTCATCACACTCAACGGATCGTATTATCCCAATAATATACCCCGACTCGTCCTCTACTGTACCCGGTCCAAATCTATATCGCCGAATATAAATCATACACAGTTTTTATGCTTCAATCCTCTAACTCATAGCATTCCGTTTCCCTCATACCTATCATTCCAAAATTCTCACCATTTCAACTCAGAACATCAATTACACTCCACTTTGTTATTAACCACAATTGTTCACGTTAGAAGTGCCCCCACTTCAAACAGCTTTCTCAACACAACTTACATCAACCACTCAATTTCAATCACATTTGATACAATTCTCCTTAAATCTTATTATGTCTCGGTCTAGCACCCAGCAATACTACCCTTGTTTTCCTACCAACCTGTCATACTGACACCGCCACGGCGATCACCTTAGCAATGACAACACCACCACCATAACACTTCTCCTTTGCTACAAAATCCCTGTGTACAATCACCTATCTCGGGCCTATAGGTCTAGCCCCCTAAGTATAACCTATAGTCCAATTGACTTTCCGAGATTTCCATTCAGAAGGAGCGGTGATCAAGCGCCTCTTCCAACTGGATCTCTTCGGTAGTCGCCTGGGTGTCCAGAAGACACATACTGTATCTAGACACCTCACCTATAACCTTTATCTTCCTAAGTCAACCTCAGACATATCCAGCTCTCCATGCGGGCTCATCTGACCTTACCTATACTCAAAATCACTACCTCAATAACCACCATAATAATGACAAAACACTACCATTACCACAACAGGACATCATCCCTTCCTACATTCAAGACATTGACTAGTTCAATCCTTTGGCTATGATACACCTCACATCACATGTAAATTACTTAAGGTATTTAAAACTTAACACACAATCTACGCAATTCAAATAGAAAGCATCAAATATTTAGCTCACAAATCTTATTAATAGTACAACACTTCTTTTACATACTAACGGATATCATCTTTCACATTACAACCTCGTCACTACGCATAACCACTACAAAAATCTCGACCTTTCCGAATTTTTTTTTTTGTCTAACATCTCATCTAAAAGGATACCTTACCACAAACAGCTCAAGATCAAAACTACTAACAATAACTTCGCAACCGTAGTCACTACAAGGAGGTCAAACTTTTTTTTTTTTTTTTTAACAGGTCCAAAACATTCCACCAATTCGCATAAATACAGATGCAATGCCACATCGATGAACACACATCTGTCATGCAAGCACACACATGTTTTGTTAAAAAAAAATACGCAATGACCTTTTTTTTTTTTTTTTTCAACCCATGAGACTAAGTCTCCCCACGGTCTCAAGGTATTCAAACCTAATGCTCTGATACCAAGTTGTCACGCCCTCAATTTTCAAGATAAATAATAATCATTTTAAATAATAAAAATCATTAATGAAGTACCGATAATACCCAAATGACATATTTTCCCCAATCCACAAAGTTAAATTCAAACGTTACAACCCTAGCTCGAAGCTCCAAGATATACAAATATCAAAATAATATTACATTTTACTTCAATCATACTTTTGAATACTAATTTCAAAGAAATGCCAATTTGTCGCCTCTTTAATACCTTCGAAACCCACGATCAATAGTCACACAATGCACGTCATGCCAACTTCCTTGTTTAATACCTGAAAATGATAGGTTGAGCTACACTAGCCCAGTAGAGAAATCTATACGCAAGTTATAGGAAAATATGATGAGTTATGCATCTAGAGTGAGAGAATAACGACAGATAAGCCCAAGTACACAAGACTGTCAACAGCAGCACACTATTATCAGGGATTCTAGGCGACCTATATGAAGGATCTATTTGCTCATATGTCAAACAAGGGCTATCAATATTCCCACGTCATTCTAAGTAAATAAACAACAGCTTTAGTACCGTTCATTACATCTCGTACAATTTCACAATCTTTCGCATTTTACATTTCATCACCAAAACCCATTCCTCATTATCATCAGTCATCAGAATCCCTTTCATCAATTTCATAAACCAATTTCGTGTCACGTGTCTAAGCCTAAGCTCCTGCCAGGCACTTACTCGATAAGTAGTCCTAAAGACAAATGATATAAGTATTTAGCTCCTGCCAGTCATTTACTCATTCAAGATTATACGATTTGAGCATATAGCTCCCAAGCATTTACTCATTCAAGAGCCCTGTAATTATACGATTTGAGCATATAGCTCCCAGGCATTTACTCATTCAAGAGCCCTGTGATTATCCGATATATTTGAGCATATAGCTCCCAGGCAATTACTCATTCAAGAGCCCTGTGATTATCCGATATATTTGAGCATATAGCTCCCAGGCAATTACTCATTCAAGAGCCCTGTGATTATACGATTTGAGCATATAGCTCCCAGGCATTTACTCATTGAAGAGCCCTGTAAATATACTCGTTGTGTCCGATGGTTATTCACATTTCAATTCGCGTTTCCAATTTACTAGCACCAAACCATCCAGTCATTTCTCAATTTAATCAAAGAAGTACTTCTCTACCAATTACGCACGTCACAATATTTCTTATGGTCTACGATGTTCACGGACTCTTTTACGCTACTATAGCCTTTACGATAATACTCCAACTATGCTAACGAAAAACCAATAGAACAGATACGTTCGACGAGTCGTACGATACGATCTTTCAAGCTTAGGAATGGTTGTCAGATATTCTAATTTTCTGCAGAACACTACGTGTTCAAAAATTTATTAAAAATGGCACACTCAATATTTTTCAATGATTCCAACGCCAAAACATCACCAACTTACCCATCTTTAAAACCTACAAGGACCCATAACCAATAGGGTCGTTTAACCATAGCTAAACAATGAAAAACGCTGCTCAGTGGGCTGCCCAGATTTTCAGATTACAGGGCAATCTTCTAAAAATCATAATAAATTGAGTTCTTAATATTATTGAGTGATTCCAATCCCAAAAGTTGCGCAAATGAATGAACCTTAAACGGCATGAAGGAACCCTAGTCGAATCTGGACTCCAAGGATGGTTAAATAGGCATTTACCAAAGCGATACGAATCTGCGTGACAGATTGACACACCTCCACTCAAACGATCATAACTTTCTGTGTACTAATATTTTTTTGACGATTCCAGTGGCAAATGAAAGCTAACTTCAAGATCTTCGAACCGATATAAAGTTTGTATAAAACGGACATGAGACGAGAAAGTTACAGCCATTTAAAGTTAGGCGCAAACCCAGAAAACGAGCAGAAACAGTAGAACACGAGACAGATTCATAGCCAAAATTCTAAAATCCACCATTAATTCAATTCTCAACGGTTTTGGGTGATTCCAGCGGCATTAGAACGGGCTCTAAGTCTACTCTATTTCATATGAAGGAACAAAAATTCAATTCCGAGTTTAAGACAATGAAAACCCCCATGAACAGTGACCCATTTTCTGCAGAATTTCAGAAATGGAAAGAACAACCTCAAACGACGAAACAAGGCACGATCTAGATACATAAACACCGTATAAACGCATAACAAGAGTAAGAAATCCCTACCTCACGGGTTTTGAACAAAACCCGACCCTTTGACCAAGTCAACCGAAGCCCCCGTTGTGCGATCGAGATTTTTCTTGGATGGATAGGAAGCCCGCGCTCCGTATAACGACTTTAATTCTCGGGCCTTGTCCGGAATCACACCTTACGTAGATGAAATCGAAGAGAGAAGAGAGGAGGGAGTTTTTCGGAGGGAGAGAGCCGAGAGAATAGAGAGAGGAAGGAAAAAAGAAAAAAAAAAAGAAAAGGGGAAAGAAATGGTTTTGTCCCTGTACGTCATATACATATACATATATACTTATCACACTTTCACCCCTGCACTTGCAATTATGTCACATTGATCCCCTAACCTTATAACCATGCCTTTATTCAAATTTCCACAATTTATGTCATCACTCGATAATTTTAACATTTCTTAAAAAAAAATACGGCCCTAAAACACGGGTCTCTACAGTGTGTACCATAGGACTACCCATCATGTTATAGTAGCCATCTTAGAGTTACCATTAATCTTGGTTTAGAACGCTAATGCCTTTGATGTGGTTTTACACACAACAAGAACAGCCAGCATCATTCCCTCATGTAGAAATAATCTTCAAAAAGCATCTAATAGTGGGATTCTTTTTAATATAAAGCACATTGTGTCGCGTTAGTGTGGACACAAGGAAATCGAAAGAAAATGGAAATTGCGTTAGAGCCCATCTTGTTGCTTCGATGATCCGATTTGTATTTTCGAAAGTTCTAAGCAGTGATTTTAAACTCCGGACTGGAACAATCTGCCATTTGGATGCAACAGAAAACGAAAAAGCTAGTGGTACCGACGGGAAGTTTACATATAATGTACTGACGGCATGTGGGGCACATTTTTGGGTCTCACAAAAATAATCCAAACCGTTCATTAATTTTAAAATAATTTTTCAAGTATTTCTGAAAAAAAAAAAACAGCTTAATTGGATATGTTTAGGATCCTAAACTTTGAATGAAAAGTTTAAAGATTGGATCAACCTTTTATGCATATCCAATCGAGCTAATTTTTTGCAACAAAACATAAACCTGGAAAATATCCGTAACACATTAATGCCAACAACCGAGCCTTTGCCATCATTCATTAAAAATTGCAAGTGCATTTAGAGGGAATGCGATTATTCAACTTCAGGGGATTGGAATTATATTACAAAAAGAAGCTAATGGCAACACTGTAAAAGAAAACTTATACACTACAGATCGAAGACAACAACATATCACAAAAGCTAATAGCACACATACTGATGGATATCTCACAGACAAATACAGCTTTTCGATTTAATTCCTTCGCTCCTTTCTTTTCTGCTTCTTCTAAATTTTCTTCTTCCTTCCGAAGGTCTCGACAAACCATTCGTGATACCTCCGAGTCAGAGCGGTCCCAATAACCAACCCAACTGTTAGCCCACTACCATACCCCATGAACACCACCATCCAATAAATACCACTTGTAAACCCGGTTTCATCCTTTTGAGAGTTGCGCAGCGGTGGTGGTGAGGCCTTGGGATTTTCACATGATGTCGATAGAGGGACACCACACAACCCGGGATTCCCATCATATGATCTGTTTTCGAACGTATCGAATTGTCTCCCTTGAGGTATACGGCCTGTGAGATGGTTATGCGAAACGTCTAGGACTTCAAGGAATGTAAGTTGGGTTAGTTGCTGAGGGATCTTTCCTGAGAGCATGTTTCGAGATAGGTCCAACGACTCGAGCGCTGTCAGACTTGCCAAGGATGATGGGATAGCTCCGGTGAGATTATTGTTGGAAATGTTTAGCACTTGAAGCCCTTTGAGACTCCCAAGAGATTCTGGAATTTCTCCACTGAATTTGTTGTTTGAAAGATCTATGGCTACAAAGGCACTTAGTATACTCTCAAATTTCCTCTGCGTGCCTTTGTGTGCTATTGTGATTGAATACATATAAACATTACTCATCGCCACAGAACCCGCCCCAGAAGATACATCGGCCTCCATGTATGTTAAATTTTCTAGCTTCTCCATCTTCATTGCATTCCAGTTTTTGAAGTAATTCGATGGCAAGTTTCCCGAGAATCCGTTGTGAGAGAGGTCAATGATGTGAAGCTTTGGAAATGCTAAATTTACTTTTGGGTTCTCAATTACACCATGGAATTTGTTAGACCGCAAATTAAGAACTTGTAAATCGGGAAGAGCTCCTAACAAGATGGGAAAAGTACCCTCAATATGATTATTTCCAAGAACAAGACTTTGTAGCATTGTGCAATTTGCCAATGATGGTGGTACTTGCCCACGCAATTGATTTTCGCTCAAATCAATCATCTTGATCCCTTTTGCGAATGTCTGAGGAATAATGCCATGAAAATTGTTGGAATGTAGATCGAGAACAACTAGAGCCTCACTAGAATTGGCCAAACATTTGGGAATCGTGCCATTTAAGTTATTGTAAGATAAGACAAGTGTAGAAAGAGAACTATTGTGGCAGATTGATGGCGAAATTTCTCCGGAGAGTGAATTATTTGCGGCACGATAAGTAGTAGTGGATGGCGGTGGAACTGGGAGTGATCCTTGCAACTGGTTAAAACTGAGGTCCAAAATTTGTAGTGACTGCCATGGAATGAGGTCTGGAGACTTCTCAAAGCCTGTCAAAGAGTTTACCTGAAGGTTGACATATACCATATTTTCTTTGGTTATGTTCGACAACCAAAGTGGTATCTGGCCATGAATTTGGTTATTGGAAAGTAACAAGACCTCCAGTTCATTCTGAAAACGGAGGAAATCTGGAAACTCTCTCAGGTTGCATGATGACAATTCTAATATGGTGAACTTTGGAAGAGTAGCGTTGGTACTGTTTGTTGCAAGCACTGTTAAGTTGTTATATGATAATTGCAACCAAATAAGGTGTGGGAGCTTTAGAAAAATGTCTAGCTCAACTGTACCATTCAAGTTGTTAAAACCAAGAGCAAGTGTTTCAAGATCCTCGAGTTGTGAAATCGAGCTGGGAATCATGCCATGTAGTTGATTGAAAGAAAGGTCAAGGTCTATTAATCCGGTGAGGTTCCCAAGCGAAGCTGGAATCATCCCGGAGAAATCACTAAGCCTTAAATCCAGTTCAATTAAGGATTCGAGATTACCAATACTACTTGGTAGCGCTCCGGAGAAATTCGTCGTTCGAACTACCAATCTCTTTAGAGGACTAGTATGGTGAAATTCTGGCAAATAACCAGTCAGATCTTCGTTATGTCTAACGTTTAGACTCTGCAGGTTTGGTAGATGGAAAATGGCCGTTGGGAATTCACCGTTCAACAAACAACTCCTAAGATTAAGATGTGTTAGAGAGGATCTATTTGACAAGACACTTGGCACTTTAGAAGATACGTTCACCTCTTGGAGGTTAAGTACTTTTAGGTGGGTGAGGTTTTGAACTAGGTCTCCCAAACTCGGTTTCTCAAGTTTCAAAAGTTTGTCATCGGAATAACTGTCAAAATTTTGAGACAGGTCAAGGAAAGCTAATTTGGAAAGAGAGGATATTTCCCAAGGGATTTGACCCGAAAAGAAAGAATGAGATAGGTTGAGACTCCTTATCCTTGAAAGTGATCCAATTCGAGTTGGGATTTGAGAATAGTTGAAGTGATTGTCAGCAAGGTTTAGCCTCCAGAGGTGAACAAGCATGAAGAGGCTACTGTTGGAGTTGATAGAACCATGGAGAAAGCTACTACTGAGGTCTAGGCCAATGACACGACCAGTGTCGTGGTCACACTCCACTCCATCCCACGAGCAGCAATTGTTTGTACTTCCGTCGAGCTTCCATGATTCAACCTTTGGGTAAGCGGAAGGGTCGTCGGAGGCAAACTTGTCAAGGACAAAGCCGTGCTTGAACTGCAGCAAGGCTGAGCTCTCATCATCATGGCACTGTGGCTGCATGGAAGAGTAAGAGTTGGTCAATATGTTAAGATTAAAACAACACAACATCACTAACATACGGAGATACAATGATGAACCCATGATTTGTAACCGACTGTTGTTACCAATCTTGGGTGCCTAAACTTATGGCTAGGATATGCTTTTATAGTTGGAGATCTCAACTTCAAATGCTATTTCATGCCGTAGAAGACTAAGAAGAGTCTACCATCTGCCACAGTCCGTGTGGGGTTCTCGTAATTCATGCTCAACCTTCTTGAATGGTTGGAGTCTATTCAAATCCTATTTTCTTTTCTTTTTTTTGTTATTTTCTGAGTCAAGTCACAATCATCGCGCTAGATTATTATGAAGGAATCAACAAAATTTTTCCCAATAAATGCGGAAAAAGAGAAATGAGAAGGCTTGGAAAGACTTCTGCACATGAAGTAAACAGACAAAGGGAAACATGTTTAACTAATTACTACCCCAATAGCAGACCCATCCTGTGGGACATCATTCTAAGAAGTGATTTCAAACCCGTAGAAGAGGAGTGAAAGGGTATAAAGAAAATACATCAGGGGTTAAGAAACTTTTCAGTAGACTTTTTTTTTATTGTATTCCAGCAAAAAGTAGATCAAGTAGCTATTTTCCTAAACAAAACTGGCAACTTTTTCATCTGTATATAATCTTTCTGACTATGCGTTTTTAGATCACGTGAAGTATGTACGTTTTATAATTGAGTAATGCCATGCTCAAAAAGCATGAACAATTCTAAGGAGTTGGTGTATGGTCAATGGTGGAGTCAAGATTTAGATTGGAGGGTGACGCTGTTTAATGGGGGTCCACTTACATTATTGAATATTTTTTTGTAGAAATGTGAAGAGAAAAGTTGACTGTTAAGTGTAAAGCGACGCTGTGGAAAATTTTCTCCTCTCTTCAATTCCTTGCATGTCATCCGTTCAACTAGAAGATTAGTATAATGGTTGTAACTGTCCTTTTGGAAAATTCTATTGTTCTCTCTATGCAGAATTTAGAATTTATGGTCAACCTTCTTGAATGTTCGGATTCCGTCGACATCCAAGCTTATTTTCCTAGTAAATGGGGAAGATTTGGAAGCAGAGAAATGAGTAAGTCTTGGAAGACTTAAAGGAAATCATGTTTAACCAATGGTCGAATGGCAGATTCATGTTGATAAGATATTGTGATATTCCATGCAATCACCCCAATTCTCAATTTGAATATTCTGAGCAGTGATAATTTCAAACCCCTATGACCCATTTGTAGGCGGAACAAGTTTTGAAGGGGTGTTAGGGGATATGGTAGAAGGGGGTATTATTATATTGGTGTGATTATTAATACATGGTTCGTTTGGGTGAGGGGACAAGGATGGATAGTTGCGTTTCCATAAATAGTAGTGCCATTTTTTCTTATTATTATTGATTAGTAATAGCAGTTTTCGTAAGTAGAAGCCGGATATATGGAGGGTCCTAAATTTTGGACAGGGGGAGGCTGGCCATAATCAAGTCCGGTGGGCAAAAATCGTACAATGCCTCGGACTCTAGATTCCGGGCCTTGTACGCTATTGTAACACCGTAGAAAGCAACGAGTACTGTGTCTTTATGCAGAATTTTTTTTGGAAAAGATAAAATGCTTGACTGAGAGTCAAATGAAGCAGACAAATAATCTCCTTTTCAACTAAAGTTGCATTATTTTCCATGCTTGACCAAGAGTAGAATGAAGCAGACAAACAAATAATCTCCTTCTCAACTAAAGTTGCATCCTCATCCATACTCATGGAGCAGTTGGAGTGCATTTGGATGCCTCTGGATAAGGTAATCAACAGAATTGGAACCATGTAGCCAAGTGGGTGAAGACCGGTGAAAGAGTTCACAGTACTGCTCATATATTTTGGAGGCTCGAAGCGAATTTTTTATATTAAGCTCCTTACATATTCATGAATTCCTAAAAAAAATGATAAAAGTACAAAAAATAACAAAGTAATTGAGTAATGTGATAAGTTTTTTTTACTCTTTGGGCTAAGTTTTTGTAATCAAATGTAAGAGCACATTTTTTCTATAGTTTTGTTGTGGCTGTTAGCTGAAAATGTTGATTAAAGTAATTAAGTAATGTGATTTTTCATAATACTACAAAAAGTAACAAAATGTAAAGCAATAAATGAAAGAGGAAGGGTCTGAGAAGTGAAAAAAATAAACAGAGTTGCATGGGAGTCGAGCCACATACTCCCAATAGCATGACAACATTACGTGCCACTGAACCAAGTACCTGATTTGTGTTTTTATTTGAAAACATATTAATATTAAAAATTAAAATGTAAGTTACATTGTAGTGGGGCCTCAATTTTGGACCAAAATTCAGGAGCCGGAAGCGGTCTCTTCTCTCACCTCCCCTTTGAGCCTGCCCTGCACGGAAGAGCCAAAGAATCGCTGGAGCTAAGTAAACGAGCCCAACCAAGGACTTAAAACCCATTCTTGTTATGCCTGAATGGCGGATTGATTTAGCTGGTTTACTTGCTAACTCAGTTGGCCAGTTTATGCTTGACTTGTCCTAAAGAGTGTTTTTTATGTTCCATTTTTTTGAAGTGTTACTTTGGGGAAGGAAGAATGGTATCCAAGATAATACCATGGGGACAATACATAGCAAGACAAGTTCCTTGGCACATCAAGCTTCTGCTGCTTTATTTTTTCGCAAATGTAGTTCTGTTTTGGCCAAAAGGAAAATACTCACACACACACACACATTCAAATGGACGGGCGGGAAGTTTGAGATGCCGGACACATATTTGACACATATTGTTTGTGGTCGTCTATTGCGTGGGCCCTCCAAAACAATCTTGAGGATGATGTTTGACTTTTTTTTGGAAAGTTTCTGATGTTTGATTTGTCTCTGTGGGGGGTTTGATTCTAGCTACAATAGTTTGATACTGAACTAGGAAATGGATGCAAGGCCTGTGAATGCAAGTAATAGGGATACATGAAAGAAATGGTATTCTTAGTTCCAAAGTTTCTGCTTACTTCTCTTTAGTTGTGAGGAAAGTCCATAATGACCTATCAAAGATAAAAGTTCCAGTTTGATGATATATATTGTCACTGGAAAAGGCACAGAGTTTTGCCCACCTCCACCAATCTCGAGGACCAATCCCATTGTCCACTAGCAGGAGCCCAACTAAAATCGAGGCAAAGCCCCATTTGGACTGGCCCCAAACGTGTTTACAATACCTGAGATTCAAAATTGTCTCGGTTCTGAAATTGGTATTGCCCGGGACATATATATTCTTTGTTGCTAGCAGGAATCAATGTGGGCTTTTAAGGGGTTGTTTTGTTTGTATGTATACGTAAGAAAATTCTTTGCGAGGCTTATGGTATTGATAAGTTATCAATTGTCTCAAGTTGTCAAGGAATTGACTCAACAATGTATATCAAGCTATTTAACATCATCCCTCACGTTTAAACGCGTCTCACACGTGGAGATGCAAATATTCAAAGATATATTGAAACAGAACACTAAGAGGACATGCAAATATTATGCAAAAGAGCCAAGCATGGCCATGCCTCACAAGTTACAAACACCAAATCAACGATTGAGACCCGGATTCCTGGTTTACTGCAAGTGTATAACCATTCAATTGAGTGTTAGTCCTTGTAAGTTGAAATAATATGCTGAAATCTCCTTGAACACTTTTGGATTGTTGGAAATTTTTCCATGGGAAAATGCAGTTAACTTCATACTTGTGTGGATTTCACAAAAGTGAGAATCAAGGCCATATGCCAACTTTTGTAGAAAACTTTCTCCATTGTCTCCTACAATTTGTGTGGTGACAGAACATTTTCAAATGCTTCCATACCGTATGTATTTTCCTGTGTGGAGTAGTAGTTAAAATATCTTGTAGCAATTACATTTTACGGCTTGTAGTAAAGTTGTTTCAGCAAACCTATGCAGATGCTTTTCAAGGGATTTCCCGAAGAATGTAATTCGTTGAAGTCATTGAGGGATGGAGCATTGGAGATGGGGTCCTCTGCCAGGCGGGCAAAAGAGTTTACAAGTTATTTCTGGGAACGTCATTTGATCTCTTTTCATGGCAGAAATGGATTCAAGGCCTATTTCGCAAGTTATTTCTTAACTAAGAGTTTGTAGCATCAGCAATCGCCGTTATGAAAGTTCATCGAAGCTGGCATGCATTCCATCTATTCGAAGGAATTGCATTCTGTGCTGGAATTTTCCGACATCTTTTGTGCTGGAATTTTCCGACATCTTTTTTTTTTTTCTCTCTCCAAATTTTGGTTGTTTTCAGAGGCGTGAAGGATGTATGAAATTGTAGATGAGGGAAAAATGCAAAAAGTGCTTGAAATCATGAAGAGCTGAAATGATTGTGTTTTCGTTTTTTACAGCTCTACAAGACTTTATACCTCCTCCCAACCCGTTGGAGAAATGAAACCATCTTCTGACAGTTCCATGCTGCAATTCTTTCTTTGATTGAGAGCTTGAATAACTTGAAGTGCATCCCGTTCTACTATGATCCGAGTATAGTATTTCAAGGCTGTTTCCAAAGCACAACCAAAGCCCAACGCTTCGATAATCCGGGGAGAAAAGGAGCCGTTGAAAGGCTAGCTCCATAGCTCTACAAAACAGTGGATTAGAAGTGTGGATACAGAACTTCACTCTGGTTTTAATTGGGCCCATTACTCCATTAGTGGACGGTAGAATTGGTTCCTCGTGATTTAGCTAGCGCCTAAACTGGCTCGGACATCTTGCATAGTTCATTAAACCAAACCAAACCAAATCGAGCCTTAAGTCCTAATCACTTGGGGTCGGCTACATGAATCCTTTTTCTCCATTGAGCTCTGTCAAGAGCCATTTGTGCATACAAATCTACTCTACTCATATTGTTGCGTACCACAGCATCTAAAGTCAATTTAGGTCTACCCCTCCCCGTAGCATTGCTATCCAAAACTATCATATCTGCTCTCTTAACTACTGCATCTCCTGGTTTACAGTAGACATGCCCAAACCATCTTAGCCTATCTTGCATAGTTCATTAAAAAGAAAAAAGTCATTTGGACCCTAGATTGGAAGTGTGGTACGTATAACAATTCAATTTAAGCCAAGTCTTTTTGTAGCTTCCGAAGAGTGAGATCAAGACTTCGACCCCATAGACGGGTTTCAGACTTTCTTCTAAAATATTTGTTCTACAGAGCTGATAGATTTTTTTTCGTTAAAAGATTAATACTTAAAATGGTTCTTCTGTGCTAATCAAGCAGCAAGGCTACCAACACAAGATTAAAACACCACATGATCAGGAACATGTGAAGACACAAATAGAGATGAACCCATCATGTATTACTTAGTAGCCATCTTAGAGTTACCAACCTTGGATTAGAAAGCTAATTGCCTTTGATGTGCTTTATTTTACACTACAAGAACAGCTAGCAAACTTAACATATTGGAAACCATAGCCCATCTTGTGAAAAGGAAATTTATGTTCCACATGGTCCTAATTAACAGTATGATACTAAGCCCCAGCAACAATAATGGCTGCAACTGTCCTTGAGGAAAATTCTGTTGTTTTCTTTATGCAGAATTTAAAATTTATGGGCAACCAACCTTCTTGAATGTTCGGATTCCGTCCACATCCATGCTTTTCCTAGTAAATGGGGAAGATTTGGAAGCAGACAAATGAGTAAGTCTTGGAAATACTTAAAGGAAATCATGTTTAACCAATGGCCGAATATGTTGATAAGATCGACATTGTGATATTCCAATCACCCCAATTCTCAATTTGAATATTCTGATAAGTAATTTCAAAACCCAACGACCCGTTTGTAGGTGGAATAAGTTTCGAAGGGTTGTTCGAGGATAATTATAGGAGTGGGATATGGTAGAAGGGGGTATTATTATATTGGTGTGATTATTAATACATGGTTCGTTTTGGTAAGGGTACGAGGATGGATAGTTGCATTTCCGTAAATAGTAGTGACCTTTAATTTATTGAAAGTAATAGAAGTTTTCGTAAGTAGAAGCCGAATATGTGGAGGGTCCTAAATTTTGGATAGGGGGACGCCAGCTATAATCAAGTCCAGTGGGCAAAAATTGTACAATGCTTCGGACTCTAGATTCCGGGCCTCGTATGCTATTGTGACACCATGGAAAGCAACGAGTACCGTGTCTTCATGCAGGAAAAATTAAAAAAAAAACATAGAAGGCTTGATCATCGCTTCGTACCCTAGATTTCGGGCCTCATACGCAACCATGGAAAGCAACGAGTACCGTGTCTTAATGCAGAAAAAATTTGAGAAAAGACAAAAATGATTGACCGAGAATTGAATGAAGCAGACAAATAAATTATCTCCTTCTCAACTAAAGTTGCATCCTTTGCCATACAAATTGAGCGGCTGGAACAGTGCATTTGGATGCCTCTGGATAAGGTAATCAACAGAATTGGAACCATGTAGCCAAACGGGTGAAGGAGGACGAACTTGCTAGTGAGGGCAAAATGAAGAAAGCACTTCACACTATGATGAGCCGAGACGATGTCATAAGTACTTATTGTTTTCTTCTTTTACAGCTCTAACAGGCTTTATACCTCCCGTGCTAACAAAGTTGTAGCAAGAAAAGCAACTGAGAACATTACAACACCGGATCGGAGTGGCTTAATATTGTTGGTCATACTTAAGAGGCAAACTAAACCGTGCTAAAACGAAATCTCCCTTTACTGGCGTTGATTTGAAAAGCTGCTGGGATTATAATACTAGACCTTGCTCAAAAACTCATTAAGGTACAACGCTGCAAATTTACCATACCCTACAGAAACTAAATTCGGACAGACACAAACAGAACACATATACTTCATAACCGATTCTTTAAACCAACAAAGCTCAATACCAGGAAAATATCAGTAAGACAATGCCAAAAACTGAGCCTCTGCCATCATCTGTTACATATTGCAGGTGATTGAGCAATCAGGGGCAATGGGATTACACAACTGTGGGCAAATGGGATTTGCCCGAAGATGCTGCCGGTTCGCGGGAGCGCTTTTTGAAGCTGGACGTCAAGCGCTCGCGAAAATACAGAGTCGCCACTTGGGTTTGAAGGTCCGACACCCAAGGAACCATATTTCGAAGCACTTGCCGCGCTGTTTGATTTGAAAAAGTTAAGGAACCAGTCCGTCATAACCATATCTGGGTTCGGGAGCCAGGTTACGAGAGAGGAAGGGTTTTACGGCACCCCTCTCGCCCAATCCGGAGATCGGTCTCTACTTAGGCATTTGCAAAAGATGTTTGTTTGCGATTCTGTTTAATTAATCATTTTTTAGCCAATTAGGGCGGGGAACGGTTAATCGGGGATTTAAAACTGTAACACGTTTTGCAAGATATGGTAGATATCATGGATGAGCAGTTTAGTATAGGATGAGAACAGATTGCTGTGGGAGTTTAAACAAACTGGAGGGCCCCTGTTTTGGAGTGATGTGCGCAGGAAGAAACCAGCATGCACTGAACAAGTCACTGCATGCTGTTCACTCTTGCGCGCATAATTCCAAGACAAGCACGCGCCGGTGAGCTTAAAACCCACAGCTCTTATTCTCAAACCTTCTGGGCTCTGGAAGGACCAGTGCACACCCAGGACAAACCACGCAGTTTATAGCAGCATAATATACAGTTTAAAGGTTGAAAAGCCCTACAAATTAATGAAACACCCCATAAACAGTGTGGGGACAGAATAATAGCCTAAATCCAAGTTACCCGTGCAAGGCCAGTCACTGGTCGGAGGCAAACTGTCGCGCGATGGAATCACTCTGTCGCGCGAGGGTGCGCCCTGGCGCACTGTCGCGCGATGGAGTGAAACCCTCGCGCGATGGTGCGCCCCGGCGCGGGATGATTGCGCCCTGGCGCGGACAGACCAGTGCTTGGTTCACATTTTCTGGGTTCTGGGACAGATCCAAAATTATCCCAGGGGTATTCCAAAACAAAAAACATGCAAATTGAACTACAACTAGCAATTTCTAACAAAGGAAAGCAGTAAACTGGTTTTTAACATGCTTGCAGAGTGATCTATATATACATAAATACAAAAACAGCAAGACACCAATCCCCACGCGGTCCGTCACGTGCAGCACCGAAGTGTCGCGCGAGAGAGTGGGACCATCGCGCGCTGGTTCCTACCATGACGGTTTTTGAAACCTCGCCAGCTTTAGGACCAGGACTGGTATTGATTACCAGCCTTGGCCCTGCCAGCCCCCCTCAAGGATCAGAACAAAGAGCAGAGCAAAGGTAAGCTATACCTTCGGCTTTTGAGTTTGAACGGTGTTTGAACTTTGAGATTTGAAGGCTTGATTGAGTGGTTGGATGTTTGATAATGGAGGAGAAAGAGCAAGCTATGCTCTTGAGATTAGGGTTTATGACCTTTGAATTGTGTTCACCCTTTCAATTTTTGTTAACCCTTTGAAAGAGAACAAATGGGGGATATTTATAGGAAAGGGGGTGAATCTGGTTGGAAACAGAGGAGTTCAGGCAGTCCACGAGGCCTGCTGAGAGTTGCATTGGTGGCTAACTGTCCTCCTTCAGAAAGGTCGGTGGTAGGTTGGACCGTCGCGCGACGGAGTCAGTCTGTCGCGCGATGGTGCGCCCTGGCGCATTGTCGCGCGATGGAGTGACTCTGGCGCGCGATGGTGCGCCCGGGCGCGGGATAGTTGCGCCCTGGCGCGGACCAGCAAGGTTTTTGGTTTTTGAAGTGGCTTAGGCTAGGTTAGGTTCAAGGGTTTTGCAAACACTCAAAGCTCAAACACGCTATCATTCCCAGGGTGTTCTTGATCCATTTCATCATCGGGGAATCAAAAAACCGTAAGTAAACTAATCTGGAAGCCCAGATTGGGGTGTCTACAACAACTTAACGGCATCAAAACATATTGCAAAAAGAAGCTATTGGCATAAGTGTTAAAGAATATTTATGAATTACACAAGGCTTGAACATCATATCAAGAAAGCTAATAGCAGACATATTGAAAGGTATTACAGACACATTCTGGTTATAGAATTAGTTCCTTTGCTCCGTTTTCTTCCTCCTTCCAAAGGTCTCAACAAACCATTCGTAATACCTCCGGATCAAAGTGGTTCCAATAACCAACCCAACCATAAGGCCGCTTCCATATCCAGTAAATACAACTCGGAAACTCAGTTTCGTCGTCTTGAGAGCTGTGTCTTGGTGGTGGCAGGTGGTGACCCCTCGAAAGTTTCACATGACGTTGACATAGGGACACCACACAATCCTGAATTCCCATCATATGAACTATTTTCAAATGTATCGAATTGTACGTTTCCCTCGAGGTATAGGACCTATGAGATGGTTATGTGAAACAACTACTACTGCAAGGAATGTGAGTTGGATTAGTTGCTGAGGGATCGTTCCTGATAGTACGTCTTGAGATAGGTCCAACGACCCTAGCTTTGTCAGAATCGCCAAGGATGATGGGATAACTCCAATGAGATTGTTCTTGGAAATGATTAGCACTTGAAGCCCACTGAGACTCCCAAGCGATTTTGGAATTTCTCCACTGAATTTATAGTTTGACAGATATATAGCAACAAAGGCACTTTGGATATTCTCATATACCCTCAGTATGCCTTTCTGAGCTATTTTCATTGAATAGGTTTATATAACTTCACCATTTCCAGAGCATTTTACATTTGCCTGCATGTATGTTGAATTTCCTAGTTGCTTCATCTTCATTGCATTATTCCAGTTTTTGAAGTAATTTGACGGCAAGTTGCTTGAGAATCCGTTGTGAGAGAGGTCAATGATGCGCAGCTATGGATATGTTGAGTGGTAGTCGTACTGTTGAAGTGGTGGTAGTGGTTAAATGTGGCGGTAGTTATGAAGTTGAGGTGTGGTGGCAATGATGGTGGTAGAGTGGAAGTGCGGTGGTAGTGGTGCTTAATTGATAGTGATATTTTGAGGATGCGCGCCAGGGTGCAATGCAGTGCGCCCGAGGCACATGAAACTGCGTCTGAGGAGCATTAAAACTGAAAAAGAGGTCAAACTTTGCAAGCTTGCCACGGAGACTACCGAACTCCGATTTTCGTGAGGTTCGAACCTAAGAAAAGCTTATCGAGCCTAATTTATAGCCCAAGTTATTTGAATCCCAAATTAAGTATAAATTAAACAATATGACAATTTTACCCTCTATGGGTCAAAAAACAAATCATTTTTGAAAAGTTCTTGCATCACCTTCATTCTACCGATCGTTATTTGGTCTCAGAAAGTTTAAAAACATTGCGTTAGATGATGTGCATGATTGAATACTTTTTTCTTAAATGATTTCAAGTTTTTCTTGGAATAATTGCTTGATATATTGGTGTTTAAGTTATAAAATGACTGCTCAGTCCTTGAGGAAAATGTCTGACTTGTTCTTATGCAGAAATTGACCTTAGGAAATGCTTGGAGTCTCTTCAATTCCTTTTTTATTTCAATGAAGGCCACTGCTAAATGGCTGGTTCCATACATAAGTACTTAAATTTTCTCGCATAATACTTGGGTTCTAGTTTCTATAGCCGATTGATGGAGCTGTCTTGTTCTTTAGCAATCAATGCACGCGGTGAGACCTCTATTTCAGCATCGATGTTTGTGCACTGGGTCTCTTGTGATCCCTATTTGGTGCTGAAGGCTATATTTCTAACAGCAAATCCACCCTCATGCCAAATCCCATGACAAAGCCAAAGTTAGGCATCAAGAATACCAAACCGTACCCCTCTCTACCCTTTTGCCAGATTCAATTTCTTTGTGCCAAATCTGGCAATCACCAAACGTGACACATCATCTAAGCCATTTGATTTTGTATCGAGACTGAGACTGGTTTAATTCAATGGTCTAGTTATGAGATTGCGCCAAAATTGTACCAAGCCGGTGCAGTAACATTGCTATTTCTTAACTTTTTGAACTGTAGGCATCAACGGGTGGAATTGCTTCAAACCCCCATAACTGGAAGCAAAGAGAAATGCTAGTAACCATAACTTAGGCAGTTCTATGCATGCATTTTCCTCAAGTATGCTTAGATAAAGAAAGAAATAGGGGACGTCTACTTGGACAAAAATATGTGGAAGGAGGAACGAGAAAATTATCGCGTTGGCAGTTCGGAAGCTTTTCTAAGGCATTGCAGCAAAAAGAACAACTAGTTATTTTACTATGGTACAAGAATTCAATTTCTTATTCAGCTCATCGTTTTTCAGATAGTATCTTTGAAAAAAGCAAAATAGTGTAGTCAGGAAAGTTAGAGCATATACAATTTGAAATGGTTTCGATGACAACGTATTCATCAAGCCGTCGTCGTGTGTAGCGAGTAAGGCAATAAGGTTTCTCTTAGTGCTATACTTTGTCGTTCATAATAAGAAGATAATTAATCCGAATCGAATAATTCAAAAAAATCTTATAATAATATTGTATAATTTATACAATGTTATTTATTATACGAACATTCTCTTCTCTTCATTTTGTCTTAATTCCATAGGGTTCAATAATCGATTAAATACATTATTCTAAATAAATACATATTTGTAAAAAAGGGGGGGTTTATGGTAAAAAATTCATTTATTTCCGTTATTTCACAAAAATAAAAGGAAGAAAACTAGGGATTTGTTGAATTTCAAATATTTGTTCTACCACTAAGATACGAAGACTTTCCTTACGTCTGGAATTGCACAAAAAGGACTATTTATCTCAGAATTTATCTCTGAGAGGTCTGCGAAAAATTGTAGTTAAACGTCTGAAAAAAATAGTAAAGGAGCAATGTACCATGGATGGAATCAAATATGTAGTATTTACAAACAAAAGTATTCGGTTATTCGAGAAAAATAATAATACTATGTCGAATCAGGATTAACTAATATATATATATATATATATATATATATATATATATATATATATATATATATATATATATATATATATATATAACTATTCCACTAAAATAGAAAGGGGGGCTGTAAATATGGGAATAAAAGCATTTATTTATAAACTACTTAACATAATATTAAATTCTGTTATGGGGTCCGGACTCTTTCGTGGATTTATAACCGCATCCATCGTCAAATATATTTCTTTGTTGTATCCAGCTTCTTCAAAAAAGACATCCAGAAACGGGTAACAACAATGACTGATTTTTTTATGGGACAGTTTGTGATGTTCACATTGATCTATGATGGACTGCTACATCAAGTATTGGTTCAACCTCATAATCTAATTATGCTATTTCTATTGAGAGAAAGAGGGCGAGAGTCTGTTCATTCTAGAATTAAGGCAGGGCCGGCCCTGGGTTAAAGCCCAGGGCGCGGCCGCTTTAGGCCCAAAAATTAAGCAAAAATGAGGGCCTCATTTTCCCTAGAAGATATGTACATATATCTATTGCTTCTCATATACACACAATATCATTTGTTGGTCTAGTGGTGCGCGCTTGTACTCTAGACCTAGTCGTCCCATGTTCGATACCCAGGAAGGCTACTTTTTTTGCCTTATTGTTCTGGCCCATTTTACCATTTGATTTTCTGCCTTATTTTTTGGGGTGGAACTAATATAGATAAAATATAACTTTTGCACCACTTGTATAAAAAATTAGGTAGTTTTAGTGCAGGGTAGTAGATGTTAGTTACTCTAAGCCTAACGTTCATAAAAGCACACCATAAATGTTTGGATAGTTTTTTTTTTGTTTATTTCATTTCATTCTTTTTAATCATATTTTTAATATTAACTAAATGAGTAAATCACTGTTGATAATAAATAAACCAAAATAATTCAACAAAAAATGAATAAAAAGGGTAAGAATAAATAACTTTTGTATTGCTAAAACTAGTCGTCTTATGAGAGTAAATCCATAGTTAAAATCCATAGCATGAGCTATGCTTCGTTATGCTTGTTTCATTTTTTACGGTAAAATTTTTAATATTATTTTTATTTAAATTATAGAACTTAAAATACCATGTATAATCCTTCATCTTGTATTAGTTCCCTATCTTGATTTTTTTTTCTCTTATCATAAATCTAGGGCCTCAATTTTTATTTCGCTTTAGGCCTCAAAAATGTCAGGACTGGCCTTGAAATTAAGGAAATGGTTGCATAGTGAGATTTATATAGGATGCCTAATCAACCTTTGTTAACTCTAATGAACTAGTTATATTTCTTTAAATTGGTAGTATATTTTATATCCGATGTAGATCTCACTATGCAACTAGTTTTAATTGGGCCCATATTAGTGGATGATTGAAATTGGTTCCTCGTGATTTAGTTACCCCGCCTAAACTGGCTCGGACATCTTGCATAATATTCATAGAGGAAAAAAAGTCTTTTGGACCCTGGATTGGAAGTATGGTATAACTATTCATTTAAGCTGAGTCTTTTTGTAGCTTCTGATGAGGGCGATCAAGACTTCGCCCCCTTAGACGGGTTTTAAACTTTCATGAAAGAGGCAAATGAAGACATTGAACGCAAACAAAAATAGCAGATCAAACTTTTTCTTTGTGCCGTATTTGAACTGAACTTTCTTTATTCGCCTCTTATTACGTTCTAGATTGTAAGCCGTCCCCCCCGAGTACAGGTAATGCGTTCATGCATGCCACGTACAATCGGTAATTATTGAGATTTGTCCTCGTGGTAATCTTAAAGGGGATTGAAACTTGAAAGTTCACCTGAGTTCGTTAAGGTGTACGTAAGCTGGCTCGAATACTTGAGTTATCAAAAAAAAAAAAAAAACCTTACAGCGGATTAAATTGTGAAAAGTGTGTGCCCCCTTCAAACCCGTTACGTATCTTGTAAAGTCATAGATTCTGACCAACTAAAAGCCTGTTGGAGTAGTTACATTGATTTGAAAAAATACTCAATTGAGCATACAAAAGATGACATTTTACTGTCAAACGATAAAATCATGTGGTTGCACTGATTTTTAAAGGTTACGGGAACGATAATTTAAGTTGAATGAGCCAACTATAAAATTCTGTTATTCTTTTGCATAATTAGTGCTCAACCCTCTTGAATGGTTGGAGTCGATTTGAATCCTCTGGTCATTATTTTCTTAGTCAAGTCACGTTCATTGAAACGAGGCAGGTTTGGGGGATAATTAGCAATTAGACACCCGACGTTAACAAATAGTCATCGATTCGACCCCACCGTCAACCTCCATCAAATCTTTGACAGAATTATCTTACTTGCCGGGGATCTATATCAGTTAAAATTTACCCGTTGGCGCCACGTAGTTAAAACCTACCCAAACCTCTATCCATACTCATTCCTAAAGCTGTACGACTCTACCAGTAACCAAAAACCAACGCCTATATCATGAACCGTAGTCTTTTCTTTTTTTTTTTTTGTTGAGATCTGGCAGCGCAAATCTGATGGGAGAGAGAAGACATTTACGCTTACACACAATCTCAAACACACTTTTAGTGCAGACAAATTATTATAAAGCTTACACACATCTCTCTTTCTTTCACTCTCACTCAACTCCCATACTTCAAACACTCAATCCTACTGCCTTTTATAGGCTCCTAATATAGAAGACAACATATCATACAAGCTAGCACACATATTGATGCATATATATTACAAACAAATACAACTTTTACACTTAATTCTTTCGCTCGTTTCTTTTCTGCTTCTTCTGAATTTTCTTCCTCCTCCCAAAGGTCTCCACAAACCATTCGTGATACCTCCGAGTCAGAGTGGTCCCAATAACCAACCCAACTATTAGCCCACTTCCATACCCCACGAATATCACCATCCAGTAAATACCACTTGTAAACCCGGTTTCATCCTTTTGAGAGCTATGTAGCAGTGGTGGTGTGGCCTTGGAATTTTCACATGATGTCGACAAAGGGAAACCACACAACCCGGGATTCCCATCATATGAATTATTTTCGAACGTATCGAATTGTTTCCCTCGAGGTATACGGCCTGTGACATGGTTATGCGAAACATTCAGGACTGCAAGGAATGTGAGTTGGATTAGTTGCTGAGGGATCTTTCCTGAGAGCAAGTTTCGAGATAGGTCCAACGACTCAAGTGCTGTCAGACTTGCCAAGGATGATGGGATAGCTCCGGTGAGTTTGTTGTTGGAAATGTTTAGCACTTGAAGCCCTCTGAGACTCCCAAGAGATTCTGGAATATCTCCACTGAATTTGTTGTTTGACAGATCTATGGCAACAAAGGCACTTTGGATCTTCTCATATACCCTCTGTGTGCCTTTCTGTGCTATTGTGATTGAATAGCTATAACTAGTACCCACCGACGTAAAACCCGTCCTAGAAGATATATAGGCCTCCATGTATGTTAATTTTCCTAGCTTCTCCATCTTCATTGCATTCCAGTTTTTGAAGTAATTCGATGGCAAGTTTCCCGAGAATCCGTTGTGAGAGAGGTCAATGATACGAAGCTTTGGAAATGCTAAATTTACTTCTGGATTCTCAATGACACCATGAAATTTGTTAGACTGCAAAATAAGAACTTGTAAATCGGGAAGAGCTCCTAACAAGAAGGGGAAAGTACCCTCAATATGATTATTTCCAAGAACAAGTGTTTGTAGCATTGTGCAATTTGCCAATGATGGTGGTACTTGCCCATGCAATTGATTTTCGCTCAAATCAATCATCTTGATCCCGTTCGCGAATGTCTGAGGAATAATGCCATGGAAATTGTTGGAACGTAGATTGAGCACCAATAAAGCCTCGCTAGAATTGGCCAAACATTGAGGAATCGTGCCATTTAAGTTGTTTGTAAGATAAGACAAGTTTCAGAAAGAGAACTATTGTGGCAGATTGATGGTGAAATTTCTCCGGATATTGAATTATTTGGGACAAGATAATGAGCAGTGGATGGTGGTGGAACTGGGAGTGATCCTTGCAACCGGTTAAACCAAGGTCCAAAAATATCAGTGACTTCCATGGAATAAGGTCTGGAGACTTCTCAAAGCCTGTCAAAAAGTTTCCGAAAAGGTCAAACCAATTGCATGTTTTCTTTGGTTATGTTCCACAACCAAAGTGGTATCTGGCCATGAATTTGGGTTATCGGAAAAAAACAGGACCTCCAGCTCATTCTGAAAACGGAGGAAATCTGGAAACTCCCTCAGGTTGCATGATGACAATCCTACTTTAATGAACTTTGGTAGAGTAGCATTGGTACTGTTTGTTGCAAGCACGGTTAATTTGTTAAATGATAATTGGAAAACCCTAAGGTGTGGGAGCTTCAGAAAAATGTCGAGCTCACTTTACCACTCAAATTGGTTAAGACCAAGATCAAGGTATTCAAGATCCTCGAGTTGAGAGATCGAGCTTGGAATTGTCCCGGAGAATTGGAATTTTTTAATCAGTACAATTAAGGATTCAAGATTACCAATACTACTTGGTATCGCTCCGGAGAAACTCGTCGTCCGAACTATCAACCTGTCGAGGTGACTACTATGGTGAAATTCCTGGTAGATAAACCCGTCAGATATTTCGTTCCCTCCAACGTTTAGACTCTGCAGGTTTGGTAGATGGAAAATGGGCATTGGGAATTCACCGTTCCAGCAAACAACTCCTAAGATTAAGATATGTTAGAGAGGATCTATTTGAGAAAACACTAGGCACGTTAGAAGATATGTTCACCTCGCGGAGGTTAAGTACTTTCAGATTGGTGAGGTTTTGAACTAGGTCTCTCAAACTCGGTTTCTCAAGTTTCAAAAGGCTGTAATCGGAATAACTGTCAAAATTTTGAGACAGGTCGAGGAAAGCTAATTTGGAAAGAGAGGAGATTTACCAAGGGATTTGACCCGTAAAGACAGAATAAGATAGGTTGAAACTCCCTGAGTCTCGAAAGTGATCCAATTCGAGTTGGGATGTGGAAGAGTTGAAAGTTCATTGTCAGCAAGGTTTAGCCTCCGGAGGTGAACAAGGGTAAAGAGGCTACTGTTGGAGTTGATAGAACCATGGAGAAAGCTGCTACTAAGGTCTAGGCCAATGACACGACCGGTGTGGTGGTCACACTCCACTCCAGTCCACAAGCAGCAATCGTTTGTACTTCCGTCAAGCTTCCATGATTCAACCTTTGGGTAAGCGGAAGGTCACTGGAGGCCAACTTGTCAAGGACAAAACCGTGCTTGAACTTGCAGCAAGGCTGAGCTCTCATCGTCATGGGGCACAGTGGCTGCATGGAAGAGTAAGAATTGGTCAACATGTTAAGATTAAACAACACAACATCACTAACATACGGAGATAGAATGATGAACCCATAGTTTGTAACCGACTGTTGTTACAATCTTGGGTGCCTAAGCTTATATATGGCTAGGATGTGCTTTATTAGGTGGAGATACTCAACTTCAAATGCTACTGCATGCCGTAGAAGACTAAGACGAGTCTACCATCTGCCACTGTCCGTGTGGGGGTTCTCATAATTCATGCTCAACCTTCTTGAATGGTAGGAGTCAATTCAAATCCTATTTTCTTTTCTTTTTTTGTTATTTTCAGAGTCAAGTCACATCCATCACGCTAGATGATTATGAAGGAATCAACTAAATTTTTTCGCAGTAAATGGGGAAAAAGATAAATGAGAAAGGCTTGGAAAGACTTCTACACAAGAAGTAAACAGACAAAGGGAAATCATGTTTAAACTAATTACTTCCCAATAGCAGACCCATCCTGTGGACATCATTCTAAGAAGTGATTTCAAACCCGTAGAAGAGGAGTGAAAGGGTATAAAGAAAATACATTAGGGGTTAAGAAAACTTTCCAGTAGACTTTTTTTTTTTTAATTTTATTCCGGCAAAAAGTAGATACCAAGTAGCTATTTTCCTGAACAAAACTGGCGACTTTTTCATCTGTTATATAATCTTTCTGACTATGCGTTTTTAGATCACGTGAAGTATGTACGTTTTACAATTGAGTAATGCCCTGTTCAAAAGCCATGAACAATTAAGGAGTTGGCGTACAGTCAATAGCGGAGCCAAGATTTAGATTGGAGGGTGACGCTATTTAATGGGGGTCACTTACATATTGAATATTTTTTTCTAAAAATGTGAAGAGAAAGGTGACCGTTAAGTGTAAAGCGACTCTGTGGGAAATTTCTCCTCTCTTCAATTCCTTGCATGTCATCCGTTCAACTAGAAGATTAGTATAAACTAAGCTTTTCATTGAGAGTCTACAAACAATAATGGCTGTAACTATCATTGTGGAAAATTTTGTTGTTCTCTCTATGCAGAATTAGAATTTATGATCAACCAAGCTTTAATTTCCTCGTAAATGGGGAAGTGTTAGAGATTTTCAAAATAAAGAGTCGTTTTCGTTTGTAAATTTCCTTATTTCCTTAGAATGCTTGTTTTTTCCTTTTTGTATGCTTTGTCCCACATTGGTTAGTTGAGAGATGTTGGAGTGGTATATATTAGGAAACATTCCTAATATGAAATAAACAATGATCAAGTGTGGTGCAAGCCCTATGGTGCTTCACATGCACCATACCGGTAGAGCCGGTACACACGCACACGCACGCGCTGCGCGGGGCTGTGGGCAGTGTGGCGTGGGCTGTGGTGCATTGTGGCGCTTTAGCGGTAAGGTGGCGCTGGACATGGCAATGCCGCGTGTCGCACACGTGGCAGGTGAGTCACACGGAGCGGTTTCCGATCGGGTGCAACTCGAGCCTACGGGTGCGTTGGTTTCGTAGAGTTGCGATCTCAGCCGTCGATCGCGAACGGGCATAATCCAACGATTGGATCAAATTCGATTGGGTGTGAGCGAAACAGTACACCTGTTGGTGTGACGGGGTGTGACTGGTCGATCTAGACCATAGGATCTGATCCAACGGTCAGATTAGATCGGGTGCGTACCCATTCTCAATGGGTGTGTAGTGGCCTATAAATAGACCACTACTTGTCAGAATTCCACACACATACAATCCGAATTTCTACCACATCTCTCTCTATGTTTCTCTAGCATTCATTCTACGTTCTGTTTTGCTGCAGAAAATAGATACACAGTGATTCCGGTTCTTATATTCGTTCAAGCAGGTATTCTGTCCGTTTCATTAGTGCAAACGAAAACGGAAAGAACTTCGAGTTCGGGCTTCGATTTATTTTGAAGGCAGATTTGCTGTAACCCTTTGCATACCAATTGGTGGGGGCAAATATTGTCTTTTAGAAAAGCGACATAGTCGTGACTCGAAGCGTATTACAGGGTTTGGTGAAGATTTCGTCAACAGTTCCGATTGCAGCGACAAGTTTTTCCAACAGGAAGATTTGGAAGCAGACAATGAGTAAGTCTGGAAAGCCTTTAAAGGAAATCATGTTTAACCAATGGTTCGAATAGCAGATTCATATTGATAAGACATTATGATCCAATCACCCGAACTTCTCAATTTAAATATTCTGAGCAGTAATAACTTGTGGTCGGTTCCTAATGCACTGATCCAGTTTTCAATTGATTATTCAGATGTTCCATTAGGGTGACAAATTGAACCCAAACCCATACCCAAACTCGTTCACTAGAAATTAAATCAATCCAGCCCATTATTAGTTGGGTTAGAATGGGTCCAGTCCATCTAACTATTTTATTAATTGGGTCAACTTAAATGACGAATAAATCATGAACATGACCCAACAAAAACCTTTCATCACTCGATCGATCGAAAACCCATTTGTAAATTCAAATATTTTGAATAAAGAACCACTTTTAAGTAAAAAAAAAGTCAATTTTGTTTTACGTTTTTACTAAAAGTGGTCTCTACAATGAAGGTTGGAAACTTGGATTATTTTGCTTCAATTTTGGCAAATATTGGAAACTGGTGTTGTTTGGAAACTTGGATTACTTTTGCATTGGTTACTGCTAGTGCTGCAAATGAAATTGGTAACAAATAAGAGCGACAAAAATATGGTAATTCAGTGTACAGGAGTAATTTGGTCATTTTACTAGTAGAGGGATAGTATGGTAATTTTAGGTGTATATGAATATTTTAGTCATTTTAAATTTACAGGGTAATATGGTCGTTTTATGTGTACATTGGTATTTAGTCATTTTAAATTTTAGTATATAGTAGTAATTGGGCTAATGGGCGGGTCAAGTTTGCTTTTAAATAAATGAGTCAGGTTGGGTATGAGTAATTGACTCATAGTTAATGGGATCTATATGGGTCAATGACCCATTAAAGACCCCAACCCACTTATAACATATTCAATTTGGCCCAAATCCGCCCATTTGCCACCCCCCTAGTTTCCACAGAAATAATAGCTCACTGTAAACAGCAGTGTTCGAAATCGAGGAGAGGGATGAGAACGGCGCGTTAGTGAAATGGAGAATGGTGATCGCGCGACAGCGGGAAGAGGGTGGGCGAGTTTCCAGCGGGGGAGTTGTTCGGAGGGTTGGATCGGATTATGGCGACCCATATCACGCGGGAGAGGTGGACGCATATTACAACGACGAGAGTCCCAACAAGAGGGGTATTTTTGATAATTTATCTAAAACAGGGGTTAGGCGGAATGGGGTTGACGGGGGTGGGCTCGGACGGAAAGCGGGTGGTGACAAGAAGGGGCCGACTGGTAAGAAGCCTGTTAATCAATGCACTCAACGAGACCTTAGTTCAGCATCGGAGTAGGTGCACTGGCTCTCCTTTTATCCCTAGTGTAATTCTATGTGGTTTTGAGGGCAATACTATTAAGAGCAAGTCCACCCTCATGACAAATCTCCCAAGCCAAAATTTGCATCAAGAATAAGAAAAACCCTATCCACCCTTGTGCTAAATTCAATGCCAAATTTTGGCAATGCCATTCTTGGTGTTAAATTTGTTCGTCATCCAAAACCATTTGATTTGCATCAAAAATGGAGGGGTTTAATTCCATAGTCTAGTTATGAAGATTGTGCCAAAATCGCACCAAAACCAGTGTTGCTATTTTTGAACTGTAGCAAGCTGAAATAACTTTCCCAATGCCATTTTCGCATCAACGGATGGAATTACTACAAATTGGGGAAGGAACTATCTTGGGAAAGGCAAGTGGTAAAGACTCGTGCAACATAATGGGAAAAAAGGAATCAAGTACCACAATTGACTAAATGCTCGAAAGTGAGGCCACTAAGATCTGGAATTTCTCCACTAAATTTGTTGTTTGACAGATCTATGGCTACAAAGACACTTTGATCTTCTCATATACCCCTATGTGTGCCTTTCTGTGCTATTGTGATTGAATAGCTATAAGATGAAACGTCCAGAATTACATCCGCATGCATATATGCTAACTTTCTAGCTCAACCACCTTTCATTGCATTCTAGTTTTTGAAGTAATCTCACGGCAAGTTTCCCAAATTGTGAGAAAGGTCAATGATGCTAAGTTTTGGAAATGCTAAAATTGGCTTCTGGATTCTCAATTACACCATGGAACTTGTAAGACCGCAAAATAAGAAACTTGTAAATCGGGAAGAGCTCCTAAGAAGAAGGGAAAAGTACCCGCAATATGATTATTTCCAAGAACAAGTGTTTGTAGCATTGTGCAATTTGCAATGATGGGGGTGCCTGCCAATGCAATTCATTTTGCTTAATAATCACCTTCATGATGGGATCCACATATTTATTATTTAGAGGTTCCCACCGTCACTTGCAAGAAATGATGTAAGAATGGATGTAAAGGTTCGATTTTCAACATTATTTATTAATGCTCTTTGTTTTCTGTTATTTTCTGAGTTAATTTACATCCATTTGAGGTAGAAGATTGTGATGAAGCAATCAAGCGTGAAACACACTTTGCCCTAGTATACGAGGAAGACTTGGAAACAGACAAACGAGAAAGACTTGAAAAACAGACAAATGATCGAGAAAGACTTGAAACCAGACAAACGAGAAAGACTTGGAAAGACTTTTGCACATTGAAAAGACAAAAGGAAATGATGTCTCACAATTGATTTCCGTTGTCCACCTTGAAGAGATTGCCTGTCATAATCCCATGTAGAAAATTGCGTAAATGCTTTCTGTAGACTCCCTGTGGAGATTGGACAACTGTGATGCTTATTACACCTTGTGTGACTCTAACTCACTAAAGGTCCCCTGGAAGTGATCACACTAGTGTGGAAAAACTGGAGTTAAGCTTCCACTCAAAACGTCTTGTCTCTCATACTTATGACAAAATTGTGTTGGGCAAATGACTTTTGCAAAAGAGCCAAGCATCATCGTGTTCTTCAAGTTTTTTTTTTTTTTTAAACTCAAAAAGGTAAATATTATTGACCTGACATTTTATTATGTTCTAGATTGCAATGCTTTCATGGCCACATACAATAGGTAATTATTGGATTTGTCCTCGTGGTAAATTTGTAGAGGATTGAAGTTTACCTTTGTTCGTCAAAAAGTACGCGTAAGCTGGTTCGGATACCTAAGTTTAAAAAAAAAAAAACCTTGCATATAGGATTGAATTGTGAAAAGTGTGCCACTTCAAAAGCCTATTGGATAACTGGGTTACCTAATAGTTACATTGATTAGAAAAAAAATATCTACTCAATTGAGCGTACAAAGGAAAGATGACATTTTACTGTTCAAACGACAAAATCATCTGGTTGCACCGAATTTTAAAGGATACGGGAACGAAAATTTCAAGTTGAAGAGCCAACTATAAAATTCTTAGCTGTGATGAAGCACAAAATTAACAAACTAGACATTGTCGTGTATTGGAAAAAGAAGAAAAACACTGAAGCTGGAGATTAGCATAAGAACAGTGAATCCCGTGATGGTTGCCGCAAAACAAGGAAGAACAAAAGGAGTACTAAAAGATAAGTTGATTAGATTTGTTTTGTCACGTCCCAAACCTTTGTGGGCTAGGACCGGCCGGAGACAAGGTCTCAAGGCCAAACTTCTCGTTCCATAATTCAGAGCAATACTAAGATAACATTTCAAAAGAACAGATGCGGAGTCGTTCTACTATACATACTCCAGAGTTAACTACGGGTCAATATTTACAGACATTTTACCACTCTTAACTTGTACACTGCAAAAACACACTAGACTTTACAGATGCTTTGGCTATATCCACAAAACTATATCTCCAGCGCGCTACATACGTTAACCTGGAAAAAAAAAAAAGGAATGGGTCATAAACCGAATGCTCGTACGAGATACGTAATACCAAGGTTACAGGTTTGATCATGGATACGTTTTTAACATCATATAGTACTTCACTTTTAATAGGAAGAACTAGGAAGGTAGAGTAAATCATTGAAAGCAAACGTCGTCTAAAAGATAATACTTTTCGATCATTCACATAGTCCAAGTAGAAGGACAGTTCATGGTTTCATTAATAGGATTCAAATAGTACTATCGTTCGACGGCCTTGCCAGAACTAAGAGGTAGCAACCCAAGGTCAGAGACTACCTTATGATATCGATACCACTTAGGATGCCTGGCCTACACCCCTCCTTTCCTTCCATATGTCACTAGTCTCTTACCGTCCCCTAGGACCCGGGACACCCTACAAACATTACATAGAAAACATAAGCCTGAGCAATTCATAGCATTCAAGTACCAAAATCATATTCCATAGTCTACATCCAGCCATAATAAAACACATGTGAATCACCTTGATGATGGGATCCACAACCACACATTATATTTAGAGGTTCCCCCGCTGTCACTTGCGAGAAATGATGTAAGAATGGATTAAAGTTGGATTTTCCATACCATTATTTGATTAATGCTCAACTAAATTAATGCTCTTTTGTTTCTGTTATTTTCTGAGTCAATTTACATCCGTTTGAGGTAGAAAGATTATGATCAAGCAATCAAACGTGAAACACATTTTTGCCGTAGTAGCGAGGAGGACTTGGAAGCAGACAAACGAGAAAGACTTGGATAGACTTCTGCACCATTGAAAAGACAAAAGGGAAATCATGTCTCACAGTGATTGCCGTGTCCACCTTGAAGAAATTGCCCTTCATAATCCCATGTAGAAATTTGCGTAAATGCCTTTTATAGACTCCCTGTGGGATTGGACGGCTGCAATGGCTTACTACACTCTATAGTGACTTGTTGCAACAATAGGGTCCCTAAGAGTGACACACTTGTGTGGAAAAACTAGAGTTAAGCGTCCCCCATAATGTTCTTGTCTCTCGATATTATTGACAAAACGGTCAAGGCAAAAGACTCTTCTGCAAAAGAGCCAAGCATTAATCGTGTTCTTCAAGTTTTTTTTTTTTTAACTTGCAAAAGGTAAATATAATTGACCTTGAAATTTTATAGGGTCACTCGAAAAATGTTTATAAAATAATCACCGGTTTCCAAAGACTTGGAAAGAGTTCAATCTGGTGCATTCGAAGACGAAAGGAATCTTTTTGTAGCTTCTGATGAGGGTGATCACGACTTCGCCCCCTTAGACGGGTTTTAGACTTTCATGAAGGAGGGAAATGAAGGACATTGAATGCAAAAAAAAAAGAGCACATCAAAAAGGAAAAAAGAAAAACTTTTTCTTTGTGCTGTGTCTGAACTGAACTTTCTTTATTCACCTCTTATTACATTCTAGATTGCAAGCCTCCGAGTAAGGCAATGCTTTCATGCACATACAATAGGCAATTATTGAGATTTCGTTCCCGTGGTAAGTGGTAACCTAACCTTACGGAGAATTGACAGTCCACCTGAATTAATCGAGGTGCGCGTAAAATAGCTCGGATACCGAGTTATCAAAAAAAAAAAGAAAAAAAGAGCAAGAACGAAAGCCCCATGAAGATCTTTCTTCTACACGTTATTAATCTGTCAATGGTACAAGGTCTGGATTTGATCGCAAAAACCAAAAAACTCCAAAGCTGATAAAACCTACGAATCCTTTAGAGATGCTAACTATCAACACCTCAGAGTTAGTGAATTAAACATGCATACATCGATGCTAGTTTTTACTTGTTCCTATTTTTACAAAGAGAGGGAATGAATGCATGAATAGGCTTCAATTATGGAGAAACCAATATAACTGGACAGCAAAATAATTAGTAAAGTATGCAAGAAAAGCGACTGAGAACATTAAAACACTGGGAAGTGGTCATACTTAAGTTGCACCTTTACATCGTGGTCACTTTGGTCCCACCTTTACATTGTCGTCACCACGGCTTTCGTTGATGGACGAGCGTGGGCGTGCTTAACGGCTTTATGGGTCTTTCGGCTGGAGGTTGGCCGTGGAAGTTTGGGGGCTGTGATTGTGGCGGTCAATTTTCAGGCGGCGCGGTGGTGGATCGATGCTAACGGATGGATGTGCTCAGCTCCTGGCTTCCCTAATTGTTTGTGAGGACCGAATCGCTCTCTCCTCGGCGGTTTTTCTCGGGCTCCAGCTGCTTGCGGGGTTCCCGTCGGCTTCGTTTACTTGCTTGTCACCTGTTGGTTTGGTGGTGGTGGTGGCGGCTTGGCTGTTGTTGGTGGTGGGTTGCGAAGGTGGGATGTTCGGGCTTGTGGTTCGGTGGTGGAGTTGGGTGTAGGTGGTGGGTTGTGATTTGGGTGGGTGGTGGCGGGTGTTGTTTGGAGGCAGCGGTGCTTGATTGTCGCCGGAGTTTGGAATAGATTGGGCTTAGGGTTTGTTTTGGTTCTTGATTTGGGCCAAGCCCATGTGGTTTCTTGGATTTATTTTTTGGGGTCTGGCCCTCAGGGTGTCAGTGGGCTTTGACCTTTTTCTTTTTTTCATCCAACCCTTGGTTGGATTCCCCTCTCCCTTTCCCTCACTTGATGTACCATTTGTCAAGTGTTCTTAATAAAACCTGTGTTGCCTATAAAAAAAACATTAAAACACTGGGAAGTGGTCATACTTAAGTTGCACCTTTACATCGTGGTCACTTTGGCCCCACCTTTACATTGTGGTCAGCACTTTGGCCCCACGATCCAACGCAGAAACTCCCCCCGTGCTAAATAGAGATCTCCCTTTACTGGCCTTGATTCGAAAAGACGCTGGGATTATCGTACTGGACCACGTGATGTGGCAAAAAAGACTGGTTCAACGAGATATGCCTTGCCTGCATTAAGAATTAAAACTTGTCGTCTACTTTCAGGAAATGTTTGGAACAGAGAACTTACGATAATACAACGCCGCATTCTACGAAGATTGAGGAACAAGAAGAGATCTATTAAGAGAAAGATTTATCCGAGAGAAAATCTTAACAGCTACATCCAATCACAAACTACACAAAAGTTGCACTTTGATCGAATACTCATTTGTTACATATTGCAGGTAATTGAGAAATCAGGGGCAATGGGATTATAAAACTTCAGGGCATTGGACTATATTACAAAAAAGAAGCTATTAGCTGACCTGTAAAAACAAACTTATAAATGACAGTACTACTTGGACATAATATCAAGAAAGCTAATAGCACACGGTCTGATAAATATTACAAACACTAACTGGTTATAGACTTAATTCCTTCGCTTCTTTCTTTTTTGCTTCTTGTGAATTTTCTTCCTGCTTCCAAAAGTCTCGACAAACCATTCGTGATACCTCCGGGTCAGAGTGGTCCCAATAACCAAAGCAACTAAGAACAATACAACACCAGGAATGGCTTAATAATATTGTTGGTCATACTTAAGTTGCGAACTAACCCGTGCTAAAGAGAAATCTCCCTTCACTGGCCTTGATTTGAAAAGCTGCTGGGATTATAATACTAGACCTTTGCTCACACTCATTAAGGTACAACGCTGAAATTTTCTGATACCCAACAGAAACTAAATTCGGACAGACACAACTGTAAAACGCAGGGAAATCCATTTTTTCTTGTAGTGCAAACAGAACACATATACTTCATCATAGCTGATTCTTTAAACCAATGAAACTCAATACCAGGAAAATATCAGTAAGACAATGCCAAAAACTGAGCCTCTGCCATCATTTAGGGAAATCCATTTTTTCTTGTAGTGCAAACAGAACACATATACTTCATCATAGCTGATTCTTTAAACCAATGGAACTCAATACCAGGAAAATATCAGTAAGACAATGCCAAAAACTGAGCCTCTGCCATCATTTGTTACATATTGCAGGTAAATTGAGGAATCAGGGGCAATGGGATTATACAACTCAGCAGCATCCGAATATATTGCAAAAAGAAGCTATTGGCATCAGTGTTAAAGAAAGCTTATGAATTACACAAGGCCTGAACATTATATCAAGAAAGCTAATAGCACACATATTGAAAGGTATTACAGACACATGCTGGTTATAGACTTAGTTCCTTCGCTTCGTTTTCTTCTGCATTTTCTTCCTCCTTCTAAAGGTCTCAACAAACCATTCGTAATACCTCAGGGTCAAAGTGGTTCCAATAACCAACCCAACTATATGCCCACTTCCATATCCCATGAATATGATGGACCATCCAGTAAATACCACTCGGAAACTCAGTTTCATCATCCTGAGAGCTGTGTCTTGGTGGCAGTGGTGGTGACCCCTTGGAATTTTCACATGACGTTGACAAAGGGACACCACATAATCTTGAATTCCCATCATATGAGCTATTTTTGAATGTACCAAATTGTTTCTCTTGAGGTATCGGACCTTGAGATGGTCATGCGAAACATCTACTACTGCAATGAATGTGGGTTGGATTAGTTGCTGAGGGATATTTCTTGAGAGTACGTTTTGAGATAGGTCCAATGAGTCTAGCTTTGTCAGACTTGCCAAGGATGATGGGATAGCTACAATGAGATTGTTCTTTGAAATGATTAGCACTTGAAGCCCACTGAGACTTCCAAGAGATTCTGGAATTTCTCCACTGAATTTGTAGTTTGACAGATCTATAGCTACAAAGGCACTTTGGATCTTCTCATATACCCTTAGTATGCCTTTCTGAGCTATTTTCATTGAATAGGGGTATATAACTTCACCATTCCCATAACTTTTTACATTTGCCTGTATGTTGAATTTCCTAGCTTCTTCATCTTCATTGCACTATTCCAGTTTTTGAAGTAATCCGACGGCAAGTTGCCTGAGAATCTGTTGTGAGAGAGGTCAATGATGTGCAACTACTATGGATATGTTGAGTGGTAGTAGTAGCGTTGAAGTGGTGGTAGTGGTCAAATGTGGCGGTAGTTATGAAGTTGAGGTATGGTGGCAATGGTGGTGGTAGAGTGGAAGTGTGGTGGTAGTGGTGCTTAATTGTTAGTAATATTTTGAGGATTCATGCCACGGCTCAATGAAGTGCACCCGTGGCGCATCAAACTGCGCCTGAGGTGCATTAAAACTGAAAAAGAGGTCAAACTTTGCAAGCTTGCCACGGAGACTACCGAACTCCGATTCGCGCGTGGTTCGAACCTAAGAAAAGCTTATCAAGCCTAATTTATAGCCCAAGTTTTTGAATCCCAAATTAATTTTAAATTAAATTAAATAATATGATAATTTTACCCTCAACAGGTCAAAAAACAAATCATTTTTAAAAAGTTCTCGCATTACCTTCATTCCACCGATTGTTATTTGGTCTCAGAAAGTTTAAAAACATTGCTTTAGATGATGTGCATGCTTGAGGATGCATGGATTGATTGAAGAACTACTTTTTCTTAAATGATCTTTGTTTATTTCAAGTTTAAGTTGTGAAAATGATTGCTCAGTCCTTGAGGGAAATGTCTGTCTTGTTCTTATGCAGAATACAACTGACCTAAGGAAATGCTTGGAGTCTCTTCAATTCGTTTGTTTTTCAATGAGTGAGGCCACTGCTAAATGGCTGGTTCCTTACGTAAGTACTTGGATTTTCTCGCTTAATACTTGGGTTCAAGTTTCTGTAGCCTATTGATGGAGCTATCTTGTTCTTTAGCAATCAATGCACGTGGTGAGACCTCTATATCTGATTGATGTTTGTGCATTGGTTCTCTTGTGATCCCTATTTGGTGCTGAATGCTATATTTCTAACAGCAAATCGACCCTCATGCTAAATCCCATGGTGAAGCCAAAGTTAGGCATCAAGAATGGCAAACCCCTCTCTACCCTTTCGCCAGATTCAATTTCGATGTGCCAAATTTGGCATTGCCAAACGTGCCACACCATCTAAGCCATTTGATTTTCATCGAGACTGAGACTGGTTTAATTCAATAGTCTAATCATGGGTGCGCCAAAATCGTACTAAGCCGGTGCAGTAACATTGCTATTTTTTTCCAGCTTTTTGAACTGTAGCAGCTTAAAAAAATGACTTTTCAATGACGCATCATCGGGTGGAATTGCTTCAAGTGGGGAAGACTTTGGGAAAGGAACTTGAAAGATCTCTGCACAAAATGAAACGAAGGAAATCAAGTACCACAATTGACTAATGCTCGAAAGTGATCCAGCCCATCAGGTATAGACTAACCCTTTTGTTTGCCGTTTAAAAAAAAAAAAAAAAAACAAATGTCCTAAGCTGATTTCAAACCCACACCAACTGGAAGCAAGAGAAATGCTAGTTATTTGTAAAGCAAAATGGCAACTTGTAACTTACAGAAGTCTTGTGAATAAATATACGAGTACGGACATTTCTAACAAGATGGAGCGTCGGGTACTGTCTGCCGAATGCTTGTACGACTGACACTTGGTCGAATGTTGCCCTCCTTAATTCTATTGATCCCGTCGTCATTTACGTATTACTTAGTAAACTTGTAGGACCTTAAGACCTTGGGGCTTGGCCAATGGCTAGTGTAGCGGGTCCTTTGGAGCGTGAGGTTTTGGGTCTGACTTACATGGACAGAGGTTAGTCCTTGTAGTATACTAACAAATACTATATATCATTTCATCTGACAAGAACTGAAAAAAAAATAAAAAACTTATAGACCTTAAGTTAATTGTATGGAGTGAAGGTCTTAACTGTACTGATTTGTTTTCATAAGTTTGACGAATAATGTGCATGACATATTGATGTTTTAAGTTTGATGTCTATGGTACTTTTTTTAATTTTCAGTGTCATGTTAAAAACTTTGGTTCTCAATAGAATGGGATACACATGCTAAGGGCCGGCTCTGAGATTTGGAGGCCTAAGACGATCTTTAAAAATGAAACCCTTAATATTCTATCACTTAACATGTAATTCTTTCTTCATCAGGTTCGGGGTTTGTTTGCAATGGGAATTATCGTTTAGGGGGTAAGCTGCATCAATGTTAATGATGCACTCATCACATTGAATAATTTTCCCGATCAGCGATCCCAATGTCCCGTGATCCAATTTTATTCTCGCTTTTTGTTTTTTCCTATTCTATTTTAAAAAGGTCATTGGGCCTTATGTAAAACATATTCATGGGTGAAAAAATGGGCCCTATAGCAACACATATATTAGGTACTAAAAACAAGTAGAGACCCAAATTTTTGGACATTTTTGGGGGGCTTAAGGCTGCGCCTCATGGGCCTTGGCTCAGAGCCAGCTATGTACACATTGCATTCTAGACTATGTAAAATTCGAATGATTACACTGGCCTACTAAAGCGTGTGGCATTCGACATTTTTTTGAAATGTTCTTGTCTGCTGCAAAACGGCAGTTAGGAGCAATCAAATGATTAGATCGAGGTCTTGTTTACCCTCAAACGCCGCGTTCCAGCATTTTTTGAATACTTCCGATTTTTGTGGTTATCATTACAACTAGGGACTCGTTTATGTTGTCATCTCAAATCTCATATTGGAAGGCCTGTGGTGTTCTCAAGATTGGCCGCGGAAGGAGAAGCTGGTGTCAGAAAAGTAAATCAGATGTTGCGTGAAGAGTTTGAACTTGGCGAAATCACTCGCAATAACAAATTCCTACACCTATATATATACGGTTGATACAAGTTTTAAAAAGAAAACTCAGTTTTCTTGTGGCAAAATGGATGGATGCTGCAAAAGAAGAGTGCTTATTAAGGGTTGGTAACTGATCACAAATACTCAAGAGTTAGTGAACAAAGGAACATGCAAATACCAATGTTAGTTTGTTCTTGATCTTGTTCCTTTTTTGATTACCGGCCAAAAATCGATGTCATTAAGGGGAAAAAACTTTCGAAAGAGAGGATGAATGCATGAATAGGGAATCAACTAGGGAGAAAGTGTTATTGACAATCTTGATATAGAGAAAACCAAAACAACTAGTAATCACACAAAAGCACAAGTGCCTTACGCGGTTCCACCTAAGAGCAAGCTTAACTTACATCCACGGGCGAAAGAGCAACACAGGATTCACTTGGAACGAAAAAAGAAAAAATTACAAAGCATTTCGCTCTAGAATCGGAGGCGCGCACAATCAACAAACCAATAGCTAGGGACCAAACTAATCTTCAAATATGCATACTACAAAACTGTAACAAGAAAGCAATGACACTAGGAAGTGGCTTAATAATATATTGGCGATGCATAAGTTGCACCTATACAATTGTGTTCACTTTGGCCCAGCGATGCAATGAAGAAATTCATCCACGCTAAAAAAAATCTCCATTTACTTGCCTTGATCCGAAAAGCAGCTTCAGATTTTAACACTAGACCTTTACTCGAAAGGTAAAAACACATCGAATTTGAGCTAGCCTTCAGAATTAAATTCAAGACAGCCACAGAAGTAAGACAAAATACTGCATGGCTTAGCTGATTCTTTAAGCCAACTAAAGCATATACCCAGGAAAATACGAGTAAGGCAAATGCCAACGACTGAGACTTTGCCAATCACCTATCTATACTACTTCTTTTAAAAGCAACGAAGATGTTTCCTACTTTTTGTGTTCCAAATGCTCTCACAAGTTCCTATGAATTCCAACCCTATCCCATGTCCCTTACCCAACCCCTCCCAACCAATATGTGTCTTTACCAAATTAAAACATTACTATTTGCCTATCCATTGCCTAAACCAATGGCATCTCTTCGGTAAAGGAAAAAAACTGCCAAAAGCACAAGAATCGGAAGGGCCAAGTGTTTCCGTACACTTTGTCCTTCCCCAAATACCCCTTCAAAGTTCCATAGACGCTTCCCCTCCTGCATCGTCCCAATCCCACCCTAACGACAGTCCCCAAGAAACCTTCGGATAATACCCACTGCTCCATTAATGGAATCCGAGACCATAACAAAATCCCAATTCACGTGTCTCCAAACCGAAGCAGTACACACCTCTCCCACGCAACGCCTAACATTTTCATCGACTTCTCCATTATCCCCGCGCGACGGCCAGTTTTGCGCCCGCCATTGCCCGTCGCCTAGAATACCCTCCAACTGGACCTCTACGATTTCGCATGGTAAGAATTCCAAAGGTATTAATGTGACGTCCGAGTTCCAGATCAGAACGTAATTGGTCATAACGAAAAAATTGTTGCACTTAAGATGTTTGATGAATTGCTTCAATTGGCATTCTGTATAATCCAAACATGTTTGACATGTCACTTATTTTCTTTTTCATATCTCTGTTGGGTAAATCCAACATTGAAGTCTCACTGCAATGAGAACGCGACGAAAGACAAAAGAGGACTAACATTAGAAGCCACTGGTGGTGAACTCTAGTTATATAAAAATTGCAAGTAATGAGCATTTCGAGGAATAGGGGTTATTCACCTTCAGGGCAATTGAAAATAAATTACAAAAAGATGCTAATGGCGACACTGTAAAAGTAAACTTCTATACTACAGAATACCACTATCATAAAGCTAAATAGCACGACGTATTGATGCAGATATATAACAGACAAATACAGCTTTCACCCTTAATTCCTTCGCTCCTTTCTTTTCTGCTTCTTCTGAATTTTCTTCTTCCCCCTTCCAAAGGTCATGACAAACCATTCGTGATACCTCCGGGTCAGAGTGGTCCCAATAACCAACCCAACGATCAGCCCACTTCCATACCCCATGAATATCACCATCCAGTAAATACCACTTGTAAACCCGGTTTCATCGTTTTGAGAGCTCTGTAGCGGTGGTGGTGAGACCTTGGGATTTTCACATGGTGTCGACATAGGGACACCACACAACCCAGGATTTCCAACATATGAACTGTTTTCGAACGTATCGAATTGTTTCCCTTGAGGTATAGGGCCTGTAAGTCGGTTTTGAGAAACGTTTAGGACTGCAAGGGATGTAAGTTGGGTTAGTTGCTGAGGGATCTTTCCTGAGAGCACATTTCGAGATAGGTCCAACGACTCAAGCTCTGTCAGACTTGCCAAGGATGATGGGATAACTCCATCTAGATTGTTGTTGGATATGTTCAGCAGTTGAAGCCCAATGAGGCTTCCAAGAGATGATGGAATTTCTCCACCAAATTTGTTGTTTGACAGATCTATGGCTACAAATGCACTTTGGATCTTCTCATATAACCTTTGTGTGCCTTTACTAGCTATTGTTATTGAGTAACTATAGTTCAAGGACCACGTGTGGTATGATTCTTCAGGAGTAATTGGACCTCTGGGGTCTACGACATCTACCTTTGGAATTGTGTACATATATGTCAACCTCTCCCCGCTAGCCATTTTCATTGCTTTCCAATTCTCAAAGTATTCAGATGGTAGATTGCCTGAGAAACCATTAGAAGAGAGGTCAAGGATCCGGAGCTTTGGAAACATAACATCAGTTTTGTGATTCCCAATGGAACCATGGAATTTGTTTGATCTCAAAACAAGGACTTGTAGCTCAGGAATGGCTCCCAACCAAGAGGGGAAAGTATCCTCAATCTGGTTGTTTCCAAGCACAAGAATCTCTAGCATTAGACAATTTGCCAACAATCTTGGTACTGGGCCTTGCAGTTGATTTTGACTTAAATCAATCATTATCAATTGGCTATTCAAGGAGACTGTTGAAGGCAGACTTCCGTGAAGACTGTTCCGACTTAGATTCAGCACGCGAAGATCATCACTAGAAGTAGTTAAACACGGAGGGATTGTACCATTCAAATTGTTGTCAGACAAATCAAGCATGCAAAGAGAATTGTTGTGGCATATTGATGGTGGAATTTCCCCCGTCAATAGGTTACTATTGACTTTATAAATACCTGTTTGGTGGTGGAGTTGGGAGTGATCCTTGAAGCTTGTTAGAACTAAGGTCCACATATTTGAGATTTCGCCAAGGAATGACAACTGGATTTTGGTCGAAGCCTGTCAGAAAGTTGTGACCAAAGTCGACAACTTCAAGAGTTTCTGTACTTGTGTTCCACAACCATGTTGGGATTGGTCCCCAGATTTTGTTATTGGCGAAGAGCAACATCTCCAATTCGTCTTGGAGCCGGAGGAAGTCAGGGAACTCGGTTAAGTCGCATGTTTCTAGTCCTAGCATGTGAAACTTTGGAAGAGTACTATTGGTGATGTTTTTGGTGAGAACTGTTAGTTTGTTTCGTGACAAGTGTAGCGAAACAAGATTTTTGAGGTTCATAAAGATTTCTAGCTCAACTATACCAGTGAAGCTATTGGAATTAAGATAAAGATACTCAAGATTCTTGAGTTGAGAGATTGAGCTCGGAATCGTGCCATGAAGTTGATTCAATGATATATCTAGAGTATCTAATTGGGTGAGGTTCATGAGAAAGGAAGGGATTTTACCAACTATGTTGTTTCCGCCAAGGACCAAATAATAGAGTTGGGTCAGATTTGCAAGTGACACTGGGATCTCACCAACTAAATTCATATCGGAGAAAAACAAGGAGGTGAGTTTCTGAAGCTTCCCTGGCAGCAAAGGCAGCGTTCCTGCATTGAAATTGTTATCGCCAAGACCCAACCGAGTAAGTTGGGATAGGTTTGCCAATGATGAAGGAACTTGGCCACTGAACTTGTTCAGTCTAAGTTCCAGGTTAGTGAGGCGAGTTAGATTACCAAGTGAAGGGGGAAGTGATCCGGAGTAATTGCTTAGACTCAAATCCAAGTAACGTAAGGATTGAAGCCTACCAATGGAATCTGGTATATTTCCACAAAAGCTCGTGAGGCCAAATCCGAGTACCTCAAGGCGACTGCCGCCATGGAATTCAGGCAGAGTGCCATTGAGTTTGTTCATTGCCGCCTTAAGAACTTTTAGGTTTGGTAGATTGAAAATGCCTCTTGGGAATTCACCAACCAGCCCATACCATGATATGGAAAGAGCTGTTAGTGAAGTCATGTTCTGCAAACATATTAGGCACTGTGGTTCCCATGTACACCCCTGTGAGACGAAGTTCGTTCAACTTGGTTAAATTTTTAACCAAGTTTTCTAGATTGGGATTTTGAAGTGTCAAGAATCTTCTAAAAAATATATCATAAGTGGTCAAATCAAGGAAAGTCAACAATGAAAGTTCCGAGATTTCTAAAGGAATTTGACCATAAAATGAAGATTGAGAGAGATTGAGACTTGTTAGCCTAGACAGATGACTGATTGCAGGTGGGATTTGAGAGAAATTGAAATTGTTATCAGCAAGGTTTAGCCTCCGAAGGTGGACGAGGCTAAAGAGGCTACTGTTGGAATTGATGGAACCATAGAGAAAGCTGCTACTGAGGTCGAGGCCAATCACATGACCCGTGTTGTGGTCACACTCCACTCCATCCCACGAGCAACAATCGCTAACATTTCCATTCAGCTTCCATGATTCAACTTTCGGATAAGCATTCGGGTCGCTGGAAGCATAACTGTCAATGAAAAAGCTACGCTTGAACTGCAGCAAGGCCAAGCTCTCATCTTCGTGGCACAATGGCTGCACGGAAGAGTTAGTCAGTATAATGAGATGAAAACAACACAAGAGCGCAAACCTGCAAAGATACAGTGATGAACCCATGATTTGTAACCACCAGTTTTTGGGTGAGCAAGGCTAATGGCAACACATCTGTTTTTATAGTCTAGATTTCGGGCCCCTTACGCTGTTGTGACAACATGGAAAGCAACGAGTATTGCGTCATTGTGCAGAAAAAATTCGACAAAAGACGGAATGCTTGACAGAGAGTCAACTAAAGTTGCATACTTTTCCAAGTGTTGACTCATTGAGTGCTTAGGACAGTGCATTTTTTTGGGAAGTTAAGTATTTTATAACCAACCAAAAGAAAGGGAAAAAGGAGCAAGGGAAGACTAAAGTTCCTACCCAACAAAGGGCCAGGAAAACAAAACCTATACTAGAAATTTACACAGATCTGAGAACAAAAAGAGGAACCCTCCAAGCCTCAAA
>BPLT01000038.1:0-60000 GCA_019656295.1 Rhododendron mucronatum var. ripense
CACGGGGAGAAAAGTATGACTCGTAAAATTGCGTGAAATTGGGCGTGTTCTTTCCTGTTTACCTTCATATATTTGTTGTTGGCACCCGGATAACACGAGCCGGTGGGTTCTAATATCTTTTGTCTCTTAGTAGTAGTTCGGGCTTAAGTCTTTTACAGGGTGTACACGCTACCACACCAGTCTTGGTGGTTTGGATCTACCGTCGGAGTGATTGCGGCATTCAGGAGCCCTGAGCATGGGTGCGATTACGTGTCGCGGTTGTTTGTCCAATAAAGCTTTGGCCATGATCCTGTGTGACTGCTGGTTCCGTTGGAAGAGCCGAAGGAGTTGACCTTGGAAGCAGTTCGGATGACGAACGGAGCCAGTGACCCAAAACCTCCAACTTGGTCGAGGTATACGGGGGTTGACTTTCCCCCGTCGGTATGCTCTTTTGTTCCTTTTCTCCTTACTTCTGTTTTCTAAGCTATGAGGGCATAGCTTATTTTAAGTTGGGGGGAGGGTTATATTTATGCTTTAAATATATTTTTGTTTATAAGTTTTTGGGTAAAATTTTTCATCTTTTTGTTTATAAGTTTTTGGGTAAAATTTTTCAATTTTAGTCTTGCAATCCTTCCGTTATTACAAAGTTAGTGGATTAAAACAACTTGGCACATGCTTATTTTTCTTAATTGGTAAGAGTTTGATGTTTGATTTTACGTAATTTTGTACATTTCAACTCATAGGCATGACTAAGGATGAGCAACTAGGTGTTAAGTGCATTTTGAGCAAGTTTGACCCATATCCCGTTTGTTTTTCGTTTTCAATTCGTAGATTAGGTAAATAATCTTATGTCATGCCTAAGTGTGTTTGATATCGTTGTTGAATCGTTTTGGAATCTATGGCGTACTTAGGAAGTGAGACAAGGCATTCCTTGTTTGAAAAGACCACAAATGTGTCCCAATTGTCCTATTTTGTATCCTAGTCCGTGTCCTACCATTTGTTCGTTAACTTAGGAAACCGGAGTTTGGAGGCTTTGTGGGAATTGTATTTTGCGAATGTGAGGTGTCTGGGGGATGTTTGAAGGTGGTAGCAATGCTCGTGGGTCAAAACGGTAAAAGGGGATAAAGTTCAAGATTTTCTCAGGCCGGTACCGGTACGGCAAAATCCCAGTACAGGTTCCCACTTGGCAGAACTTGGGATTATTTTTTTTTGAGACCCGTACCGGTACTGGTATTTTGAGTACTACTGGTATTTTGAGGTACCGGTACCTGCTGTGCAGTTCTTTAAAAATCGCGGGCTCTCTCTTTTCTCTCTCCTGGCCCACTATATAAACCAAACCCTATTTCTCTTTCTCTTCTCACCCTCCCTCGACCCAGGAAACGGCGCCTCCCTCTTTCTCTTCTTGTCCAACTTCAATCTCTCTCAAATCTCACCAAATAAAAACAAATCTTTCACCAAATCTCCATTATCTTGCGAAAAATCTCTCATTCTTCATGATCCCAAGGAAAGCTCGAAGGTACCAAGGTTGAAAAGCCCCATTTTCAGGTTCGAAATCCCCCATGGTGCAAGGTAACTCGAATTTCATCTCTTTCTCACTCGAATTTATTCATTCTCTTTCAATAATCATCATGTTGCTCCCCCAAGTTGAGAAAATTTCGGGCTTACAACCCTTAGTTCTTCAAGTCTCAAACCTAGATCCCCAAAAATTTTGAGAGATCCGAAATTTCTCTCTCTTCATCCCAGATTTTCTACTTTCTCCATAATTTCATATATATTTCGTCCTTTCATTGATCTAAACCATTTTACCCGTACACCAACACCCCCAATCCGAAATTTTCTATTGCCCTGGCCTTAATTTCTAAGATATTTCTGCTCACGGGTACTGTTTTGGGATTTAATTTCTGCTATTGCACTGTAAATGGGGACTGGAATTGGTACTCATCCGTTTCTGTTTTGCTGTGTGAGTAGGCTAAAATAGTGCTGCAAGAGTTGGGTTTTTTACTTGATTTTTGTGGCTGAAGTCTGTCTACTCTGGTTGTTGTCTGCTCTGTTTGTGGGGTGATCTCTGAAATGGGGAGGTCTAAGAAACTAATGGGAGATGCAATTAAGTCAGATCGATCCTTCTGGAAAACATCCTACATGAACGCCCAGACCCCGGAGAAGCTAGCTGAAAGAGCCAAAGGGATGATGAGGAGAATAGGAATGAGAAAGAGGGAGAAAAAGGATGCGGAGAAAAAGAAGTGGGAAAGGAATTAAAGGTAGGAAGTATACTTGTGAGCGACAGGTGGATCGTTCTAAAATGGGACTCATGCAATCATTGACATCATAAACCAACGGGGTTGCAATTCTTTTTCAAGCCAATCAAAGGCTACAAACCGAAGTTTGGTGTTGGATTTTTACTCTAACATGGAGATAGTGGAGTCAGAAGAAAGGATAGAATCCAAATTGGGAAAAGAAAACCGTGCTCGTACTCCTACCATAACAGCCAAGTATTGGGACAAGTACAAGCGTCCTAGCCACTGCACTACCAATTACCCCGCCACAGCATGGTCTAAGACGGAGGAGGAATTCAACAGGCCCTAACTGATAAACCGCTGAAAAACCGATCGTTTTGTCCATGGAAGCTGTTTGAGAAGTTCTGGGTGATTAACAAAGTGGTGCACTATAACCTGTTTCCCCATGGCTTCGGAGAAACGACCACGTAAGGAAGATGGGGAGGTCATTTTTGTGTTCGGATCTAGCGAGGAGGTAGTGGATTGGGCTAAATTTATTGGAGTCAACATGGTGAAGTTCAGGAGGCGTCCGGGTCCGTCAAAGGCCAATATCCCTTTTTCCGGCCATGGTACTTCTATCTGCGAGGATCAAGGAGTAATGACTCCAGAGAGACTTCTCCTCCGGAACTCCGGGACCTATTACGGGCGGCTCTTTGGAAAAGAGCAAATCACTGTCTCAAGCCACCTCTTTTCCGACACCTCCGGCTTCCGTATGCCTACTGCGAGAACTCAATCCGGTAGGATTGAGGAATATATGGGAGTCATGGCAACTCAGCTTCAATCGATGCAAGCAAAGCAGAACAGTTGGAAACTCTATACGTAGAACGAGAGGGATGTTCAGCCATAAAGAGAGGAATGTTGTGGATGAGCAGCGAAGGTGTGGGAGAGAGGGTGATGTCTATGTTCCCACTGAGGCCGACATGAGAGAATCCACCTCCCAAGGAGCCTGTAGAGAGAGCAGGGGGTTGGCACTAGTGGTTGGTGGGTGCCTCAAGTACTCGGAGGCGAGGCAAGGAGCATGCGATTGAGGATGAGGAGGAAGAGGAGTCAGATGAGGATGACGAGGAGGAGGATGATTAGGGTCGGGTGGGTCAGTTTTTGAAAAATCTCTCTACTTGGTCGGGGTGCATGGTGGTTGACAGCCCACCTATCCTATCTTATTTTCATTTAGTAATCTAATGGTGAATAGTAGTTTAAAGAGTTTTTGTTTAGGCCAGCATGTGGCCTTTTTGACTTGGTAGTTAGGTGCTAGTGGCGGCAAAGGGTAGATTAACCAAACTAGTATATGGCTGCCACTCCATTTTGCCTAACCGGCTTCTTTTGTTAAACCAAGGTCATTACAAGCTTTAAAGTCCTTAGTTGATCTCTAGTATGCTTTGATTTCGTTTGATTCAATGATTGAATGTCGGCATGTGTAGTTTGTGGCATACTTGTCTTTCAAGGATTTCTGGCTGAATAGTTTAGTTTTCTTTCAATCAGTGCTCTCCACATATTAATGCATGGTATTTTTGTCCACCGGCGCCTATTTCTGAGCACGTTTTCTTGGGATATGGTTGCTTTTGCATAAAAAGGTTGGCTAGTCTGCTGTATCCTCATTTCGATTTTGGATACGCCGGTTGGATGCTTGTTATTTACTTGCTTAGTGTCCTAGTTGCTCATCTAGACACATGCTGGGGGTTGTGAAAGTAACGGTTTATTTTTGTTGAACTTTTGCAAGTGAGTGGTTCTAGAGCATGTGCAGTAGTTGTTTTGTCGGAAGGATTGCTATTGTTTTTCTTAGTTTTGTGCTTTCTCATTGCTAGAGACTAGCAACGTTCAAGTTGGGGGGTGTGATAAGCGTCCATGATTTCATAATCTTGGCGCTAAAGTTCTCCATTTTGCAACGTTTTCGTATTTAAGTTATCGTTTTTATTTGATATTGCGCAGAAGGTTGTTTTTGATTCGTTTCAGGAAGAACGCGATTAAACGGTGGGTTTCCTAGCGTATAGGATACAACCCTTGGAAGTAGCCAAGTGTCCAAGGCCGTGTGGCGGTCTCCTTCCAAGTTCCATTGGGTGATTAATGACTTTTGAGAAGCCGTCAGACCAAGGCAGACCAAAAAGCTGTGTTCTGTCAACCCTGTACCGGTAACCGGGAGATTTGGCCGTACCGGTACCCGATCCCCAGAAGTCCCTTTTTGGCAGCCAATTAAAGACCCGGTACCGGGTACCGAGATTTGGAAGTACCGGTACCGCCTGCAGAAACGGTCCACGTTTTGTTTGCTTATCAACTTTCCATTTATGGGAATACTTTCCACTTTGGTTGATTCTGGGATATTTTTTTGTGAGAGAAGGGTTGGTGTGTATAAATACCCCCCCTCTCTCTCTCTCTCTCTCATTCATTAGCTAGGAAACAAAATCACTTTAAGTCTTTTTAGATCTAAGAACTTCTCCATAGCTTTTCAAGCTTTTCAAGTTGTAATTCCTCAAGAACACATTAAGGTATTTACATTACACTAAATTCTCGTTTGTTAAAGTTGTTTGTACGGTTTGGATCTTCATTAATATCAAGTTTATTTTCATTTCTATCGGTTAAAAATGTTTGTTAATTTTAGCATGTTCCCTGGCCTTCTAAATATGTGTGAGTAGTTAATTAGGCTTGGCGTCTGGATGATTAATGCTTCGAGATTTATGTTTATCTAGCCTTTCTCAACTCTCGACTTAAAGTTTGATAAGGAAAAAGAGCATTGTTCGGCCTTTACGTAACAAAACTAACCGAATGTTAATCTCCGGTGATCATGTGCTTGCTCACATGGTTCCGTGAGCAATGTCTCAGTTTGTGTTTGCCAAAAGAATGAAAGGACTCACTCATTTTCCATGTCACACTTCTAGTTTTTATTGTTTCACCGCTAAATCTTCCAGTTGATAGCCTAAGCCGTGCGATTCAACCGTGTTTTCTTTGAGAAAGTTTGGATAATTTAAATCCCGGACTTTAGTCATTCCAACGCCTTGCCGTTTGTCTTAATCTAGTAAAAGCTCATTTTCTAGTCTTTTCAGTAGAGCAATTTCCACCTTAAAGTAAAACCAAAAGTTGGCTGTCTAAACGCCGCAAACCTTTATACCTAAAAATCCTGGCAAGCTATAAGGAATTATCTCTGTGGGTACGATCCCGGACTTTTCGGTATTTATGCTGACAATGACCTAGCCCTACGCTCGGGGTAAATCAACCTGTTTCAACGGGTAGGTTTTGGACGAAGCAACTAGGTACCGAGAAGAGGTTAATTATATCCTCACCTCATGTTGCATTGTTATATCCTCAAATTTTGTGAGGGTTAATTATATATCCAATCAATATATGCTTAATCTCATATTCTTAATTTTAACCAACCAACTGACAGTTGTAGAAGGTAATGAATAATTCGCCACGTGGTGTGTTAAAAGAGATGTCAACGTGGCATGCTACCCGAAATGGCACCGTAATAACGATTAACTGAAAATGATGACCGCATGAGGCATGACCAAGAGGCCAAGGTGGAGGCCGGCTGGCTTGAGGAACCGCATGAGTTTGGGCTCCCCAGATCTCCTAGGGCCAAATGACTTGGTAGCTGACGCATGATTCTTGATGGGTGGAGGGGGAACCGAATCACATGCATTCATAAATTGACAAACAAAATCTAAAAATAGAGTATAGATTAATACTGGGATAATTGGGGTGTTCTGCAGGGACCCAGGCCCCCGCTTGCACCCCTATGTCCGCCTCTGGTGCCCGGGCTAGCTAGCCGAATAAATGAGCTGATCGACTGAGTTAGGAGGACAAGGGGATAGCCAAGCAAGAAAACCCAATGCCGCCTAAACATGATGAATTTGATTTCAACGGTGAAAAACATATAGAAATTATTGTTGAAATTTACGGAATTTCGGGTTGAATGAAACCGGGACTTTGGAGGGTCTCCCGAGGCAAACCGGTCCCCGGGTTCGTTGAAACCTGGACGCACCACAATCAATAGACGTATTGATTGTGGAAATTCGTAACCTTCCTCATCATGGTGAATGATCCCGTAACCTCCCTATCAATGGCTGAATTCATTGGTTGAATTCAAATCAGCAATGAATGACAACATTCATGTTCAAGGAGTTCCTCAGCCCTCCTCCACCTATAAAAGGGAGGCTCACGGTTTTGACAAAGCACAACAAACTCAGAGCACTCAAATACCATTCTGGAAAATCCGTTCTTGAGAGAGAGAGGCAGGCAGTAGTCAGTTCGCCAAGGCGGTCGACGGCGGTGTTCCGGCAGCTTGCGGTTTAGCCGAGCCAACCCTGGGAGGAAAGGCGCCGACGCAACCTACAACACCACGGTAGGCGGCGAACATTTCTTAAGAAGACCGTGGTACCACACGGGACTCGGTTCGATTCTAAGTATTCTGTTCATATCACGTTCTTGTAATTCTGATTTGTAATTGTATTTGTTTCTATTATGTAATTGTTGCATTTATGCCGAAAGTTTTTCCAACAATTTTTTGCGATACAAAACTCCATATAAACTGAACTTTTTTATATTGGTTAGAATGTATTAGGCTTAAGTATTGTATTTTGTTGAGCTATACTATCTAATTATTCACAAATTTAAGTGGATTTTATTCATTTTAACTTCGTGCTATTGATCCAGTGCAAACAATACTAAAAAAAAAATCAAATTGCATGTCAAAACATAAGAAAATTTTAGCACATTTTCTGAACCCAAGGGATTTGCTTGAACACCCTCAAATAATAGTGAGCCGCCCATGTCACAGAGTCTTATCCTCATCCTCCAGAACAACGCCTTCATCAACTTCTAGTTCAGCTTTCTCATCAAATTTCGGTTCTTCTGGACTTGTCTCATTGCGATTGCTTCTTGTGGTTAATTTTGAGATATTTTTTCCCACGACGTTGTTGCCTTGAAGAATATTGTGGGGCTCTAGAATCAGGTCACCTCTCTTGCATCTGGTTCAGTTTGTGGTTGACACCTAGTTTCTCTCTTGACTTGCACAAGAAAGCACAACAAAAAGACCACGCCGGTCGGCTACTGGAATGGCCTCCGACGACCAAGTCAGAAGGTGCAAAGCAAAGAAAGGAAAGCCCTAGGGTTTGTGGGTGGAGAAGAGACCGTACCTTTTAGGGTTGCATACTTTCCTTTATATAAAGTTTCCTGACTTGCTCCCCAAAGCAGAGGTGTGTGCCAAGCATGCTTAGGTAACCACCTCCGGCTACGTCACACTTGATGTCGGGATAAGGCAGTTTACCATTTATGAGCTCCGGTTGTCACCCCATGTGCATCCACGCCTATCTCATTTCATAACCACTTCGAGTGACATCATCCCCGTCACTCTAGATGAGGTAGTTATGAGCATGAGGACAGGCTGCCATGGAAAATATGGCCAAGCCTAGTGGGCCGAACACTGGGCCGAACTGAAGAGGGTCAGTTTTGCATTCAAGACGAGTCAACAACCCTCAGCTGTCGGTCGATCAGAGCATCGTTCAAGCCGAACCCTATGGCCGAGCCAATAAACCAAATCAAAGGTTCGATCGTTCCAAGCAGAACTTAGGGGCTAGACCCGGCCTTCCGCCGAGCGTAGTGGCCGTGACCGAACCGTCATATTCAGCTCACTACAAATATCAAAGAAATAATGAACTTCTCTCAAACCTTCTTCGCATTTTATCTAAGAATCGCATTGTCAGAAATACATGTTCGGGAACCAGAAGGGTGATATCTTGATATTCATGATTGGACAGTGTGAGCATTTTATTGAAGAAGGTCTTCCACGTAGTGTGTTTTAAGCGTGATAATTGCTAAGTTTATGTTTTTTGTATCATGTATGTTTTGATTGGAGAAATTAACGGACTTATAGGATGACATAGAGAAGTTGGTCAAGAAATAACGGGAATGACAATAACTTGATTGGAGACAGGAATTATAGAAAGGAAAAAGAAAAAAAAAAAAGCCCACTGAATTAGTGAAACTGCTATATAGAAATTTTGCTTCTACAACTTTATGACAAATACAGTGATGAGATCGAGCAGAAATTAAAGTACTTTAAAAGTGAGAAGCAAACATCCCTCGTTAATTTATTTTAAGCATACATGATACGACAACATGCACTAGCAAAAGGACATTACATGCCTATTTCAACCCTTACGGAGTAGCAACTTTACCTTAATCTAACCAACAGAGATGCCATAGCCAATACAAGGAAGGCCACAATCGCAGTGATGTTACCGGGCCTTGGTGCAAAAATGGGAGATGGTGTCAGTCAGTCATGAGCGATAGGCAACCACTTGTTTCCCGATGTTGCAGGCCGCTGAAAAGTTCTACCAAGGGCTGCGGGGCCAATCTTGAGGCCTTCAACGAAATCTTCCACGTAAACTATTTTTCCTTCTCGGATATAAGGCAGGACAGTTTCCAAAAACTTGGAGTAAAACGGATAGTAATCGAAAATGACAAATCCTTCCATCCGCACTTGCTTGTACCACAAGATTCATCAGGTTGTTCACTCCGTCAGGCTGCTCAAGATTGTATTGGGAGACCATTCCACAAAGAGCTATCCGGCCATGGTTCGCATATTGAGGAGCACTGCATCAAAGCATCTTCCCACCGACATTGTCAAAGTAAATGTCAATGCCTTCGGGAAAACCCTAGCCACAACAGAGAATAGAATGTCATCCGAAAGCAAAATCATAATTAAGTAGCTTTATCCCATTCCAGATCACTCTAGAATAAGAAAGAAAAAAAGTTACCACACATACCAAAAAGCTACTTGCCTATTATTTTTAAGCAACAAGCTTGAAATGCTACTGACACAAGAAAATAAAAAGCGTCCAGAAAAATGAGAGAGAAGACTGGTTTGGTCCAGATTATATCACAAATGAATTAATTTTTTTTGGTCCTTCAATTTTTTTTTCATAATTATTGACACTCATGAACAACCTCCATTCAGAGTGAGGGAAGCAAAAATTAGAACAAAAAACCCCCTTTAAGCATGAGAGCAATATATTAGACTTGTAAATTTGCTCATAATATGAAAATTACCTTTTCAATGCTGCATCCAAATCATGCTCTTCCTTATAATTGAAAGCCACGTCATATCCAAACTTATTCTTCAACAGATCACCCTTGGTAGACAAAAAACATGCCAAGAAAGGTTCGTTCTGTCCTGATCTATGCGACAATGGAAAAATGAACAGTATTTCAAGCTAAAAAAAAATCTTGAATTTACCATTCATAGAATCACATTCTTTTTTAAGTTTGTCGGAGAAGCTTCTATTAAGATAAATACAGTTTGATAATTCCAGTTAGGAGTGAACATGCTATATTACATCTCCATACTCCCTCTTCCAATGTTATCAATTTGTCTATTTTCAGTTTGTTGCGTTTGATCGAATCAACAAAGTAATTTGTTTTCATTAAATTATCTTTGATTTTTTCCCCCACTAATCCACCAACTATACATGAAAGTACCGTCATTTGTAGATCTGATAATAACGCAACTAACAAAAAATAGAAAACTGAAATTAGGCGGAGGGAGTAACTTTTAACAACTGAATTAGTGATGCAATAGGCATACAATAAATGATTCAGTCCACAAGTGGAGTTCCCTCCATTCTGGTATTCTTCCAACGCTACATGCCTAACTTGATTGATGCCGCTGTCTTGTAAACCCATTTGATTATGTCATCAAAGTTTATTGCACTTTTATTGTGTTGTAAGTTCGAGTTTCATAGTAGTACCACTGATGCAAAATCCTGTCCACACAACTGGCTTATGGAAATTGATAATGAAATTTTCTCTTATAACGAAAAATGCAATGCAGTGATGCACTGTGAATCTTAACCCAAATACTGGTGAAGGTATGTTGTGGAGTCTAAACGCTAAATCTGGTGAGCAACAAAAATATTGTATTGTTCTTTTTAGCTATCCAAATATTTTTGATTTTTATGTGGAATATATCTATTATAACTTCTGCTTTTTTGATAGGCAACAACAGTTTTTATTAAGAATACTTAACAAATGGTACATCAAGTGGGGAGAGAAGGGAAAGGGAATCCACCAAGAGTTGGATAAAAAGAAAAGAAAAAGATGGCTAAAAGGAGATTGTGGAAATCATTTTCCTTCAAATTTTGAAAAACTCTCCTTCACCCCTCTCTCTCTAACTTTCACCATTCTTTCCGGTGGCTATTGCCAAAAAATGAGACAAAATACGGTTTCTTTGTTACTTCCCCTTTTGCTGGTCTTTTTCCTTCCCCCCTCTCTCATGTCCGTCTCTTCTCCTCTTATCTCATTGGATTAGTTTCATGAGGTTTGGATTGGAACATTGTTCTTCACTCATGCATATATATATATATATATATATATATAAAAGTTAGGATCTGTTGAGGGATCCCGTTTCTAGCATTGGTGCGGGACTGTGTTCTCAGCCCTTGGATTTAATCCAAGTGCCAGGAAAAGAAAAGGCATTAAAATTGCAAAAAATAAACTTTCCCCCCCTCTAAACCCACACTTGCCCCTTTCTGTAAGATCATGCAAACGCTTTAGAGAGAGAGAGAGAGAGGAGAGAGAGAGAGAGAGAGAAACGCGAACCAGAGAAGAACGAAGATGAAGATGAACGAAGCAGAGAGAAGAACACAAGAACGACGAAAGTCAGAATCGAACAGCTGGTTGCTGAAGGTCTCCCTCTCTCTCCCTCTGGTTCGATTCTTCTAATCTCTCTCTAGATCGTTCTCTATCTAAGAAATTAGGTTTTTTTCTGTTAGGGTTTCGATTTCGATTTCGATTAAGAACAAGATACGAAAAAGAAGAAGAAGAAGAAGATCGACTGGGAGAACGTGATTGAAACCAAATTAGGTATCTCTTTCTCTTGGCCGTTGATTGATTTGAGAAACTCCTTTCCATCTTCGAATTTGTGTTTATTTTCTAATCTTTGATTTGGTTCAGAAATTAGGGTTTGGGTTTGTGACATTGGGTCTCTCTGGTTCAGAAATTCTGGATTAAAAAAACCCTAATTCTAAATTTTTACATGTGTTAGGGTTAGGTTTTTTATTTTGATTAGTATGGCAATTACTGGAGAAAAGAAATGAGATGCACATTTGAGTTAGTTATACTCATCTGTCCTTTGCATTGTTATTATTAGGAGAATAAGACTCGTTTGACGCAAACCCATGTAGCTATCTGGTCTAAATCTGCTGTAATTAGACCATCTTGGAATTTGTTGATTTTGGCATAAGGCAAATCTCATGATTCTGATGTTCATTGCCTTTCAAGTAATTTCCCTCAAATTGTTCCTCTATTTTTGTGAAGTTATTGTTGTACCTTTTAAAATGAATGACTTGAAGATGTTTTTACTCCTCAATTTTCCAGCCTGTAGTAAGGATTATAGTTGGTTCTTCGATGGATAGTGTACTATAAATTCAATGTGGAAACTTTGAATAGACAATATGATTGTAGCAGAATTGAGGGTTAAGTGATATATCTCACCTGTAACCATACATATAGTTGTTTAGAGCTGAACTCTTAGTGTTTTGTTACCAACGTGGTAGAGAATTACATCTAGCATGTAGAGCTATTTTGGGTGGGAGTGATTATACCTTGAAAACAAACATGAGTGACCAGCCCAAAGCTGAAAAGTGAATCCAATTCTTTTCCATTTCTATGCTTGGTGCTGGTTCTTTTACTAATACTAGTTTGAATGTGTTGGTTCTTTTGCTGATCTTATTTGCAAGTGCTAGAGTTGGAAAGCTCACAAACTTAGCTTATTTGTAGGTGTTGAGTTGGAAAGGTCTACTTCGGTTCCAGTTGATGCTACTTGGGGGTTTTGATGTATAGAAGGAAGAGGAGTTATAAGCTTGATTTGTCTGTATCTGTGTTGGGTCCAAATTAGTTTTGGGCACATAATGAGATAGAAGTGTTAGAGCATTTTGTACATCCAGAGCTCACTAATCTGTCAGAGCATATTTGTACATCCTTGTAGTGTTCCTTGTCATATATGTAGAAGTGTTCCTTGTTTGTACATCCTTGTAATCTCTAATGTGTAGTCTATTTGATGCTTCTAACTCTCAAAAACTTTTTGTTGAAGTCAACTGTAATGAAAGTTGAGGAATTTGGTTGAAATGATAATGTTTTGTGCTTTTGCTTTGATTTCGAATGTGTTCGTATCTGTGTCGTGTAAAGGTAAACCTTGGGCTATGCTTTCCTTGTAGTTATGGAGCATTTAGGCATAGTTTTGTACCTTTTTTGGCCAAACACACACAAGAGTTTGATAATGAACACTTGAGACTTTGGCCAGAGAAGTGTGAGGATAATCCAAATTGAGCCAAACTTTAGGGATAATCCAAATTGAGTCACATATCAAACTTCCAAATGACATACCAAAGCAAACAAAAATCAGAAATGAAAACTACAGTGATGGATCAAGCATGACTCCAACAATTAAATCATCATTTTCTGTCTATTATTCCTCCAAATCAAACATATACATAGTGTCATCCACAAGATGCACTATGAAAAGTAATACAAAGAGGCAATAAAACTCAGAATAGGAAAACATAGTTAACACTAAAATTCAAATTGTGTCTCCAAAAGTATCGCTCCCGTTCATGCAACGGCGATTATGCTCATCGATGCGACTGTCTTCCATTTGAAATTTTTTTGTCTCAATTGACAGAACTCCATCTCAATTTCATCCTCTACGGTTTATTCACTCGATATAGATATCTACATTGAGGACACCCCTCAAGCACTTTATTAATTTGACGATGAATCTCCAAATCTGTCTTCATGCGGCGGAGGAAATCAACTACTTGTTCTTTCACCTTGTCACAAGGATTTGTTATTTTGCTATTAACCGAATCAATTGACGAAGGACTACCAATTCCGCAACCCGAAGCCACAGATTCATCTGTATAGACAAGCAATATGGGGAACACAATTGAATAACAGTCCAACAAACCAAAGAACATTAATCGGCAGCTAACTCAAGACTGGAAATCAGTTTTAACAACAATAGCAGCAAGCAGCAACAGTAAAGAACACTACCAATAACATGCACCAAGTCCACAAAACACTACCAATAACATGCATCATCTACCATTCATCAGCTACCTTGCCAATTTTATCTCCATATCCGCAAACCCATATAGTTCCTGAACAATTAAGGGTGAACAATTAAGCTTCAGACAATTCTTTTGTCATGCGACTGTCCCAATTAAAATATATTATGTGTGTGAACAATTAAGTTCAAATTACAAATGGACAAGTACACTTACATGTTTAAGCTTCGGACAATTTCTTTTGTCATGCGACTGCCCCCAATAACCCACACCCGTGACATTTCCTACATAACCCAATAACCCAAGTACACTTACTGTTTAACCGTCACCGTGGGCAGGATGATGCCCCCGTCATCATCGTCATCAGGTTAGCATTGCATGTTGAATCCTACTATTACTTAATTACCTTCTCCCCCTCTCTTAACAATATTTCCAAAAAGTTACTGTATTTTCCAAAATTGTTCTGTTTGAAAGAACAGTTTTTCTTCAAAAATGAAAACTGTTTTAGAAATAATAGTCTTCGAAAAATGCATAATGGAAAATGCTAAGACAGTCCTTGGATGGTTAAGATTCAAAAATGTTAACTTCAAAAAATTGTTTTCAGCGCCTTGGATGTTTTCAGAAATACATCCTCACAATTTCTGATTATTACGAAATCAGAAATTGGAAAAGAAGTCAGAACTTGAATATTATGAAATAGGGTTCTACATATTCTGGGAGCTTCTTCAAATGTCACAAACCCTAACCCTAACTTCTGTAAGATCGGACAAGAGAAAGAACACAAAAATATGTACTTCCCCAATTTTTTTGAGAGAAATGAAACCCTAAATCGAACAGAAACAAATCGAGAGAGAGAGAGAGATTAGAGAATCGAACCAGAGAGAGAGGGTTGGAGACTTTCAGTCGTTAGCCGTTCGATTCTGGTCTTTCGTCATTCTTATGTTCTTCTCACTGCTTCGTTCATCTTCGTTCTTCTCTGGTTCGCATTTCTTTCTTCTTTCTTTCTCTCTCTCTCTCTCTAAAGCATCTGCGTGATCTATAGAAGGGGGGCAAGTGTGGGTTTTAGAGGGGGAAAGTGTAATTTTTGCAATTTTAATGTCTCTTCTTTTCTGGCCTTTGGATTAAATCCAAGGGCTGAGAACACAATCCCGCACCAAAGCTAAAAACAAGATCCCTCAACAGATCCAAACTTGATATATATATATATATATATATATATATACACGGGGCGGTTCCGGGAACCGTTTAAAAAACCTCTAAAAAAACAGCCTATCTCAGCCCTTCATTTCAAGGGTTGAGATTAAATCCCACCCTACCCCTAATTTAAAATTACGTCTACCCCACTTCTCCTCCCCTCTCCCATCTGCCGACCCACCCGGCCACACCCCAACTCCCAGCTCATCCACTCCGACCTCCGACCCGACGAGCTGCCGCCGACCCACCACCACGCGCCGATGACTCTCTCTCTGCTTCAATTACAATTTATTCAACCTTGTTGGAAATTTCTACTAATTACTAACTCATTTTTGACCTCTGTTTTTGGACATGAACTGAAGCAGGAAATGTAGTGCTTCGATATGCACTGAAGCAGCAGGTGTATTGTATCAAAATAATGATTTTGCCACGTATGGGATTAGCACTATTCAGTTCCAAGCATTCGGATAAAAAAAAAGCTCCAAGCATTGCAACTCCGGAGGATCCAATGAAAAAACAAGGAAACAAAAAAAAGTCCCTTTGTTTTTTCAGAACCCGAAATCCAAAATGGAACTTAAATCCATCTTGTGCTAGTGGATTTTATTTACCAGACAAAAGTTCCCCACGAAACAACACCAGATGGTAACTGGATTCTCATTCCCGGTGACGGGGTCCGACCGGCGGCCATCTCCGTGGCTTAACACCAGATGGATGTGTGGGTGTGCTCTATATATATGTATGTAGGTCGTCGGCGCGTGGTGGTGGGTCGGCGGCAGAGGGAACTCGTCGGTCGGAGTGGAGGGACGTAGAGGTGGAGGGGGTGTAGCAGGGTGGGTCGGCAGATGGGAGAAGGAGGAGAAGAGGGGCAGACGTAATTTTAAGTTTAGGAGTGGGGTGGAATTTAATCTCAGCCTTTGAAACGGAGGGCTGAGATGAGCTGTTTTTTTAGAGGTTTTTTAAGCGGTTCCTGGAACCGCCCCGATATATATATAGATATATATATATATATATATATATATATTATATATGATGAGTTTATAATAACCGCCCCCAACGGTTAAAAGAATTAACCATTGAAGTAAAAATGCCCAGTTAAAACAAGATAATTATAATAAGTTATATGCTGATTATAAATCAAATATTAATAAACAAAGACGAAGAGAATTAGGAAAAATTACTCTTCTGCTAAACAAGAAAAATATTTGCTAAATGGGAAAAACATATGGATAAAAATAATACTGAAATATATTTCTTTGATTATTTAGATAAATTTTATCCTATTAAATCTAAATCTAATCAAACAGATTTAAAGGTAATTACTAAATCTACTTGGAAAATGACTGATAATACTACTATTAAATCTAGTCACCCTCCTTTAGGACCAATTAATATTGATTATAAAGGATCTAGCATAACTGCTTCTCCTTTTAAATTACCTAGTGATAGATCTGAATGTAAACAAATTGTTGAACAAGTTAATTATACTAACCAATGTTTAAAGGTTATAGGGTAAACAACTTGATAAAATAGAAACTAAAATTGATGAAGGAATGCCAGTATGCATCCCATCAACTAGTAAAAACTATTGAAAAACCACTAATCCTGTTGCCAGAGAAAAGGCCACATATTAAATTAAATCAAGATAACCATATTCAAAAGATTGAAGAAATATTAACAAAACTAATTATTAAACCTGAAACCACAGAACCACAAATCACTGTTTTAACACATGAAGATTGTGATTCTAGTCAAACTTCATCATCCAGTGATAATGAGATTTCTAATATCCAAGCTCAATTTACCAGTCAACCAACTAAACAAGGTAATATTAAACGATTAATTTACCCACCTGCTAATCCAACTAGTATTACCAAAAATTGGTATTCTAGGCCAACACCTCCTGATCTTCAATTTGAAGAAAATAATTTATTAAATCAATTTTCTGTTTCATCTACTAAGTTATATGAATGGAATATTGATGGTTTAACTGAACACCAAATTTTAGAAAAAATTAAATCATATGTCTATGGCTGCTAATAGTTATCTTAGTAATACTGATCTTGATCAAACACAGATTGTTGACTTACTAACTTCTGGGTTTACTGGAACGTTAAAAGCTTGGTGGGACAGATACCTCACCAGCACCAATAGACAAGAAATTAAACATGTTGTACAAACTGATGACAATGGTGTTCCTATATTTGATCACGAAATGGGAACTGTTGATCGAGTCATTCAAGATGGTGTTAACACACTTATTTATACTATTATTAAACACTTTATTGGTCAACCCAGTAATATTACTTCTCGTATCCATGATCAACTTAGTAATTTACATTGTCCAACATTAAGCGACTTCAGATGGTACAAAGATGTATTCATTTCTAGAGTCATGTTAAGAGATGATTGTATTAAACCATTTTGGAAAGAAAAATTCATTAATGGTTTACCTGGCTTATTTGCTCACAAAATTAGAGATGTTCTTAGTCAACCTACTGTACGATTGAATATGATAGATTGACTTATTGTGATCTAGTTAGTACTATTCAAAAGAAGGATTAAGAATGTGTATTGATATGAAAATTGCTAAACAAAATCAAAAGGATAAAAACAAAGCTAAATATGAATTAGGCAATTTCTGTGAACAATATGGTCTACCCCCTGTAGCTCCATCACGGAAAAGCACAAGATGATTAAAAATTCAAAAAATAAACCACAACCATCTAAGGATAAATATTATGATAAACCTAAACCAAAAACTCAAAATACTAAAAAGAATTATCCTACTAAACCCAATAAAAACAATGCTGAAAATGTTACCTGTTTTCAATTGTGGTAAAAAGGGTCATTACAGTCCCAATGCAAGATTAATCAATTACTTATATCTGATGATGCTAAACAAAAAATATTAGATATATTTAAAATGGAAAATTTAACTGATTCTGAAAGTAATGAATCCTCTGATTACCATTCTCTTAGTGAGAATTCTAGTAATGATCAAATTAAAATAGGATGTACTGATAATTGTTGCAAAAAGATAAATGTACTTACTAAAGAATTATCTGAAGAAGATTTATTAATTGATCTTATTAGTAAAATAGATAATGTTGAGTTAAAACAACAATACATTAAAAAATTAAAACAAGTTCTTGTTAAACCAAGTCAAAAGCTCCAATATAATAAACCAATGATAAATATTTATTCAACTCTAGAAAGATTTAATAAAACTACTAAAGAAATTACTTTGCATGATTTATTAATAGAAATTAATATAATTAAAAAGAAGTTATGCTAGTTAAAACACAACTTCCAAAATGGACACAAAAAACTAAAACTGTTAAAATAAATAATCAACTTTCTGGTACATCTTCTAGTAACTCCTCTGATGACCAGGAGAATACTCCCATGTCTCCACTTTCTAGTCACTCTAGTAAAGATATTACTAATCTAGATAACCTTAGATCAAATCTACTAAACCAGATTCACATCCAAAAATGGCATGCGAATGTCAAAATAATAATTGGTGATTTTGAACTAAACACTGTTGCTCTAATCGATACTGGAGCAGATTTAAATTGTATCCAAGAAGAATTAATCCCTAATAAATATAGTCAAAAAACTACTGAAAAATTAAGTTCTGCTAATGGTAGTAAAATGATAATTAGTCATAAAATACAAACAGCCAGCATTTACCAAAATGATGTTTGTTTTAAAACCTCATTTGTTTTGGTAAAAAACTTAACTGATAGAGTCATTCTAGGAATGCCTTTTATTTATTTGATTTATCCATTCACGGTTAATTATAATAAAATTACTTCCACATTTTCTGGTCAACAAGTAACCTTTGATTTACTTCTTGCACCTGATCAAAATGATTTACAACAGTTACAAGATAATTCTATTAACTATTCTGATCTGTTTACAGATGACTCAGCAGAGGATCAACTTCGGCAAGATCTACCTGCCAATTGTTCCTGAGGATTCTTGCCTCCGATTTCAAAAATTAAACCATTTAACTAATATTGATGAAACCCAACAGTGTCTCCTTGATGCACTATGGAACTTGTGTGGGGAATATCGTCATAATCAACTATTTATTAACAGTTTAAACTGCTTGAATCATTATTTTTGTGAACAAAACCTAATTTTGAAAATAATGATGATGCTTATGCCTCAATGGCCTCTGAGTTAAATCATTTATCTGCCTAAATATTCAAATTTATTTCAAGAAAATATTCAAATTCAAGCTAAATTGCATATCATGCATCATGATTTAAAAACTAGTAAAAAGGAGTGTTTGGCATTGAGGGAGCCAACTAGTGAGTTACCTAGCAGATACATTAAATTACCAGTGGGGAGTGCACAGTATGCCACCCATAGTAATTCTGACCAAGACTTAGCAACTAGCACCAGCAGGACTAGCAGATACATTGATCTACCAGTGGGGAGTGCACCGTATGCCACCCATAGTAATTCGCATAGTACACACATTGCCTCTATGAGGAACTATTTCTCTACTCTATTACAGAGTATCCCTCACACACCTGTCTCATTAAAAATCAAATTGTTTTCCCACAAGATTTTCCTATTGATTTGATAAAAAATATTCAAAACATGGCTAAAAGGGACGGCCACTATTTTCAAGAATTCTTATTCAAACTATTAACCGATTTATCTACTAAAACTACTCCTGGTTTAGAAATATCTTGGGAAACTCTTTATTTTAAAGACCAAGATAGGATTGAATGCCCAAGAATAAATCCTATTTGCTCAAATTATCCTTTGCACAGGATTGATTGTCCCTGTAATTTAATATATAGTGTTCCAAGAGCTTGCATTGATATGCAGTTCTTCAAAAATATTAATGTTGAATATAATAAAAAATTAATTGAAATCACCCCAATGACCCTATTGGATCATGGGTTTTTAAGACAAGTTATTTTTACTAACCCGGAGCAGACTGATAGTTTTACCAGAAAACTGGCTGTCTCCATTTTAAACCTTTTTGCTAAATACGGTTCATTAAGATGCCAAGTCTTGATCAAAAGCAAAATGCCAGAATGGACTTGGACTGGTAACATTATCCCTGCTCAACACATCATGCACATTGCAGTCAACTGGCCATTCAGCAGAGTTCATCTCCCTATTCACCTCATTGGGGATGAAGAACCCTGGCCTTGCTCAAAGCCCATTCGCAATCAAATACGCCATTACAGGGCTTATTCAATTGCTGATAAACTTGGAGATGCTTATCAAGATGATGATCTCCATGTCTATGTTGATCCCAGATCAATCTATTTAATTTGTGAAGATTCTATCCAGAAGATTCGCTGTACTGAACAAATTCAAGAAGTCCCATTCATTCACCATACTCAACACAAAACACTGGTCAACTATTACCTTGATCGATTAACTAATGATCATCTGAATAACTCACCAGTATCTACTCCAGTAGCTGAAGACCCCCTTGATGAAGGAGAGGATTATTGGCATAATCTTTCCCCTGGCGAAATGCACAACCTTGATAATATGATGGAGGATTAATTGCAACAATCCTGTTCTACAACTGGCACCAATTATCCAGTTTATCTGAACCTATTCAAACTCAATTTAGCCCTAGTCAATCAACTTTCCATCACAGGAAACTATTCAACCAACGGCTGACTATTCAATTTACCCCAATTATTTCCGGGTACTATTCAAACAGTAACGACTTTTTACTGTTCATCAATCAACTGTTTACTCAACCGACAGTCCACTGTTCAACTACTGTTCAACCACTTACTTTTCCACCGAAAGTAAAAAGGTTCACATGGTTCACCCTGTTTGGTTCACACTGTTTGATTCACCCTGTTTATGTAACAGTCTTCAATCCTTGATTTATAAAAGGATTGCTGGCTCTTAGTTAAAGCAGGACTGGGGAGGAGAAAGCCATCTTCGGAGCTCCCTCTCCAATTCTCTTGCCTTCTCTCCCTTCTCTCTTCTTCCCCCTTCTCTCTCTCTACTCAAATGTAATACTGTTTACTGCAGTACCCCCATTAACCCTGTTCACCTCCTTCTCCGAAGGTACTGTTAAAATGTTCTTCTTCTTCGAGGACTACTCAATTAATGAGTTGATCCTCTCTGATCTCTATCAATAATAAATTGATGTTTATTATGTTTTCTGTTCAATGGTTGGCTATGCCACCTACTGCTTAATGTTGTTTTGATTTCTGTTCATGGTCGGCTCAGCCGCCTTATTTACTGTTTAATTTATCTGTTCATGGTCGGCACAGCCGCCTGTTTACTCTGATTATGCTCCTGTTCTTCTTACTGTGTCTCTCCTTCCGCCCCCAAATGGTATCAGAGCCACTGTGTGTGTATATATGTATATATATATATATATATACAGTCCTTATCCTATAAGGGATCTCGCATGGGCTTACCGTGCGGGACTCCCCTTTCCCGATCGAATTGCGACGATTCGAGCCACTCAAAGTGATCAGAACATGATTTTAAAGGTATCCGCGAGAAATTAGCAAAAAAAATGATCGGGAAGGGCTTGATCCGAGCAGTTTTTTATTGAACGGTTCAGTAAAAACTACTCGGATCAATCCCTTCCCGATCTTTTTTTTTTGCTGATTTCTCGCGGGTACCCTTAAAATCACGTTCTGAACACATTGAGCAGCTCGAATCGTCACAATTCGATCGGAAAGGAGAGTCCCGCACGGTAAGCCCGTGCGGGATCCTTTATAGGATATAAAGTGTATGTATGTATGTGTGTGTGTATATATTTGTGAAGAGTATCTCATCACTATCCATTTCTAAGCCTATTAATTCAAAATTTGATCGCTGGTATGTGTTACTCCTATTTTCGAAGCTTCCCTCTATTTTTTATTCTATTGCATTGCATATTTTTTCTTTTAAGTGCACATGATCAATCAGTAAGTATAATACTTTGGTCTTCTTTTTAGCATTTGAAGGATGCTCTCTCTCTCTCTCTCTCTTGTTGGGGTTATTTTGTGTAACACCCTTAGTGTTGGGTGTTGAGTGTATTTACCCTTAGAGTCTTTTTATGTATAGTTGTAAACCCTATTAGGGTTAGTATGTGACATAATGTGAGGGAGAGGGTGAGGCGAGTGTGGGGGGCCGGTCTGTGGCCTCCCGGAGAGGAACCGGCGTGTGGTTCCCGGAGAGTTTTTTCATCTTTATTGTATATTGTGTGAATATATAATCAAAGGGAGTTTTTTCTCTGAAATCACTGCGTTGTTTGTGTGCATGGTGTCCCTCACGGTCCTAACAATGGGTATCAAAGCGGGGTTGAAGAAGAGGGTCACCGGAAAAAACCACGGGTTCGATTTCTGAAAAAAAGTTGCTCACAAACCTCGTGTTTTGTCACCCAAGATGGCTCGGGAGCCATTCGATCGCAGCGGGCGGAGTCGGCGACGGGCGGAGAGGCTGTTTTGAAAAGCCCGAGGTCGTGGATGATCGAAGACGAGTTTTGAGCACTGGGTTGTGTTCACCTCGAGGAGACGATCACGGATTGGGGTAGCACGTCGCCGGAGGAGCTCGGAGGTGGCGGCAATGGCCGTTCGAACGGCAGAGGCGAGTCTGCGTAGAAGCGGTTCAAGGGTGGTTCGTACCAGGAGTCGTCGGATGCGAGATTTGAGCACGGGCTTGTATTCGTCTCATCGAGACTAGCTCGGGAGTGGTCGGAAAATCACCAGACAACGTCGGAGTAAGCTGCACGCGCGGCCGGAATTGAAGGCGAGTGAGATCCATTCGCGGCTGTGTGGAGCGCACAGGGAAGTGGCTGGCACACGCCAGCGTGTGGAAGCATGTGCCAGTCAACGCCACATGCGCTGTCAATGCTGACTAGGTGATGAGTCATCAGCCCAGTCATCGGCCACGTGGCGTCGCCATGTCAGCAGGAAGGGTCACTTTGTGAGTGACACGTCATCGTTCAACTGTACACGTCATCCGGTCAACGATGACATGGCAGTCTAGTCAGCATGTACAGTGGCTGGTCAACGGGTCAACTGCCAGGTCAGATTTGGTTTTTTGCGATTTCGGGGCCGTTCGGACTCCGTTTCTCGCGTATGAGTAGTCGATTATGACTATCTCGACATTCCGGACGTAACCGCGTGCTCTGTTTTCTGATTGGAGGCTCCTAGGCTAATGTTTAGTTGAGCAAGAATCAGATGTTTGGAGGTTGTTCGGGTTGTGGGGATGCTTGTTCCTAGCAAGGCGATCAGTCACAGGAGACCTAGCAAGCAAGGAGACACTCGATCGGGTCAAGGGACGCTGATTTGGAAGTGATAACAAGCGCTTGTTTAGGGTGACAATTCGTGGTGATCTTGAGAAGGTCAGAGGACGCTGGGAAAAAGCTGGGAATGGAACGAGTATGGACCGAGTGGCAGGAGAAGACCTGAGATGAGATGACAGAGAGTGGCAAGAGGCTGTGGGAGTGGCGGATGTGATGAAGACCTATCATTGGAAGTTGTAGTTGTGATTTGGGCTGCATGAGGATGATGATGGGCAACCAATACAGGCTTGTGGAGAGTACAAATAGATGGAGCTGATGTTTGGTACTAGACAAGCAGTATGAGTTTTGGTGATAGTGAACAGGTGAAGCAATAGTTGCGGAGACACACAGGAAGGGCACTAGAGTACGAGGAGTCATGACCTGAGATGTACAAGAGTGTCGGTTACCGAATCAAATTGTGCGTGGAATAGTCTGCAGACGGCGGGCAACTGGTTGTTTGGGAGATGTTCACAGAAGCTCTGGACAGAGGGATGGAGATGGAGACCAGACGATGCATCGGTGAGATCTCTTCCTTTGTGGATATTGTGACTGGATTCTCTTCAGGATGTGCGGCTGCATAAGGAGAGATGGAGTCATAGATCGTGTCCTGTGAGGATGCGAGCACTCCGGTCAAGGAGGTGCGAGCACTCTATTGAGGGGGTGCTTAATATCAGCGGAGATGTCGATATTGCAGCCGGACAGCGCTGCGGGTTTAGCCTCGGAAGATCTAGTATTGCAAGGAGACATTCAGTCAGGCAGGAGTACTTCATTGAGGGGGTGCTGGCAGCTAGACTTGGAGTGACACATGCGCTTTGTTAGAGAGGCTGGACGGATGCAACGATTACCCACTCTGGGTGGAGGGGGTGATTGTTGGGGTCCACCCATAGTGGTGGGGTTATTTTGTGTAACACCCTTAGTGTTGGGTATTGAGCGTATTTACCATTGGAGTCTCTTATATATAGTTGTAAACCCTATTAGGGTTAGTGTGTGACATTATGTGAGGGAGAGGGTGAGGCGAGCGTGGGGGGCCGGTCTGTGGCCTCCCGGAGAGGAACCGACGTGTGGTTCCCGGAGAGTTTTTTCATCTTTATTGTATATTGTGTGAATATATAATCAAAGGGAGTTTTTTCTCTGAAATCACTGCGTTGTTTGTGTGCATGGTGTCCCTCACGGTCCAAACATCTCTCTCTCTCTCTCTCTCTCTCTCTCTCTCTCTCTCTCGTGCGCGCTATAATTAAATCTCAATTGAAATTTTATTTTTCCTTGGTAGGTTTTCCGATTTCAAATACTTTTGAGTTTACGATTTGATTTTTTCAGGATTTATGTCCATTTGGTTGATTCTCTATATTCTTTTCCCTCTATGGTTATGTGTGATCCTGATTTTCATGTTGTGGTTCATGCATATCTAACTTTTGGTGAATTATACAAATTCTTGTTTGTTGGGTTGCGTTTGATGTGATACGATCTTTAAAGGAGTAGACTTAGTTTGGTCAAGCGTGGGCAATGCGTAATATTAAGTTTGTGCAGTTAGATTTTATGAAAAGTTTATTTTTATTTGCATAGCTTAAAAATGAACTTTGATGGAGTTAAATTTCATTCGTACAGTAGGAATTGGTAATCCATGTAAATTAAGGCAAAATTATGTAGGCCAGTGCTTGAACCCGTACCTTCAAGCACGGACATTCGCTAGTGCTAGATAAGCAAGGGTTCTTGTAAATGATTTGTTACCTTTTTTATAATCTCTATTATTTATAACCAAAATTTTTTGTGACGAGTTCTTCTTCTTCTTCTTTTTTAACAGCAAAAAAAAAAATTTATTGATCACATCGACAAATTTTTCATAACGAGTTCGATGTTGTTCCACTTCTTAGGTTGTAACGCCCCGACTTTTCGGGAGTAAAATAAATTAATTTTCTTAAGAAAATTTGCTAAATAGATATAATTTTCTGAAATAAAGTTTAGATATTACAAACTCAAGATAGATTTGGTGATTCAAAACACATTAACTTCAGAGCTGACTCTAGGCTTGATACAGATTCCAGGCATACTCGATCTTCGTTCCTGATATTCCTTTCGTGTCGAACTGCACCATCATTGAATCTCCTTCATTGAATCCTGCGCTCTCTGGCAAATTGATTGCTGAAGCAAATGATTTGCCAGGATACAGACGTATCCGTGAGTGATAAATCACCCAGTAGAATGATCCAACCCAACTACCCCTCTTACTTTACAGTTAGCAAGTACAATACAATATTGAATCGAAGAGCCAAGCAGAGATTTCATACATGAACCAATTTATTACTATCCATTAACCATATGTGAGATCTAAGATCTCATCCACGAGATCCTTTCCTCCAATACCGCAAATTATGATCATGTCATGGAAAATCCCCCCCTTGCTTGTCCTGCACACGGGGTTCTAAATGAATTCACCTAAGTTATGTACCTCGTATGAATTCATTTAGGACCATAACAGGGGGCACGATTACCCTTTGGAACTTTCCATGGCGTACCATACATTAGGGTCGCCACCATCCCTAAGCCACTAACTATGACCGTGTCATGGGACAATCCCCCTTGTTGGCCTTGCAAGGCACGATTACCCTTTGGAACTTTCCATGGCGTACCATACGTTAGGGTCACCAAAATATCATCACTGGGCCCCGCAGGTCACCCTTATCCATTGCCAAATCAAAATCAACAATCTCACGACTTCAATACTTTACCATTTTTCCATCAATTTAGTATCGTCTAGATGAAATCTATTCGCATACCACCCCATGTCTCTAGGGTCCAATCTAACATTCAAATCAAATGTCGGTGCAGTATACAATCAAATTAAATAGTAATTTAAAACAAATAATAAGCAATGCAATGAATCAGATATCGGTGCAATATACAATTAAACCAAATAATAATTAAAACAATAACGAGCAATGTAATCACACAATTTTTAATAAATGGGCTGTTGCCCTTATTCTTATATGGCCATGTTGTCAATAATAAGGTAGAACTTTATATAAATTTTAATAGAATATTTTCTAAACTCTCATTAATTTAATTCTTAAGAAATTAGATAGATTAAATACTAATTAAATACATTAATTAGGTAAAAATATTAGAATAATTATCATGACCTTGATAAGAGTCCTAAAGGTCCTACGCAACATGTTTGAGTATCAAAAGTTGAGTTCGGAGGATCGCAGGAATAATTTTAAATGAAGACGTTAATTAAAGTGGCCAAAAGTGAAGTAAATAGATAATAAATAATTTATGAATTAAAATATGTTGTGATTAACAAAGTTTCATCTACTGAATGTAAGGAGTCTAAATAAAATTAATCGGGCATTAATAATAAGGGTTATAAGGTCGTAAAGTAATTTTGATTGGAATTACTTTAAAAATAATAATAAATAGTGAATTAAATAAAATAAATATTTAATTTAACAAGTTACCATCTTTGAGATGCAAAGAGTCTAGAAAAAATTGGTTTTAGTATTAAAACGTTGGTTGGAAGGTCGTAATAAATTTTCGTTTGTAAACTTTGAATGATAACTAATAAATAATTTAATAAATATATAATTAAATAAAAAAATATGACCTTAACAAGTTATGATCTTTAAGGTGTGAAAAGTCTAGAAAAAATAGTTCGGGGGTCGAAAACGGTGTTCGGGATGTTGAAAAACACATTCGAAACAAAACTGTACATACCGCAAGGTTGGACCAGTCAACCTTGCGTCTGGAGCCTCCAACGCAACCTTGGCTCTGGTTGTTGCGACCCGTACATTGCGGCCGCAAGGTTCGACGCAACTTTTATTTTTTTGGGTTTTCTTCACGGTTTTGATGCATGGGTCCATCTAGGGCATAGGGTTAAGCATAAAAACACTAAATATACTTAGAGGAGTGGTTGGGAGAGATTATAATACCTTGAATCGGATCGAATTGATTTAAAAACGAATCTTGAATTTTTGGGAAGAAGACTTCGGGTTCTTTGATCGGGAGACCTTGGGGCCGAATTGAATGGTGTTTAGGGACGCTTGGGGTTGGGAAAAAAGTTTGGAACGGTCAATTTGGGTTTCGGTTGGGCATAGGTACGAAACCCATTCTTCTCTCTCTCACTTTCTCTCTCTAGGACTCCATAACTTGGAGCTTGAATTGCCCATGTTCTTCTCTCATGTCTGACTCGGTGGAGCGTGGAGAATATCATGGTATGCCCTAGGGTCGGATTAATGTGGTATATATAGGAGAATTTTAAAGAAGTTGATAAAATTGAATTTAATCGGAACTCAAACTCGTAGGCTATTACACGGACGAGATTATGGCCAGGGAGGAAGTATAGACTGGGTAGGAGATGGAGGGATGGAAAGAGTGTGCATGCATGCATGCGATTTAAAAAAAAAGATAATTAGAATAGGATAATTATATTTGTAAATATCTATTAAGGAAAAGAATTTTATTATTACGCATAATATTTTTTTGTATAATATAGATAAATATGTAAACATTTATAGTTACAAGTTGAATTAAAATTTTGCTAAACTAATTTTAGTCACGAAAAATTAATCTAGATTTTGGTTTAATCTAATCACACTTTTAAATAATTAATTAATTACTATAGACTATTTGATTAAAATTAATTTCTTATATAAAAAAATAGGGCAAAAATCCGGGACGTTACATAGGTGCTTTTAGTTTAGTTCTATCTTTGATGGAGTGTTTGTTGTTTAGAATTTAATTTTTATTGGAAATTGATTCTCATACTCCCTTTTTTTATATTCACATTTTCTTTTTTGTCTTTTAGCAAAAAAAAAATACATACACTTTCAATACTAAAAATCCAAAAAAGGGAGTGTGGATATCAAAAAGAGGAGTGTGAAAATCACTCCGTTTTTATTTTGTAAAAATTTGGTGAAATCCAATGTTTTTTCATAACGAGTTCGATGTTGTTCCACTTCTTAGGTGCTTTTAGTTTAGTTCTATCTTTGATGGAGTGTTTGTTGTTTAGAATTTAATTTTTATTGGAAATTGATTCTCATACTCCCTTTTTTTATATTCACATTTTCTTTTTTGTCTTTTAGCAAAAAAAAAAAATACATACACTTTCAATACTAAAATTCAAAAAAGGGAGTGTGGATATCAAAAAGAGGAGTGTGAAAATCACTCCGTTTTTATTTTGTAAAAATTTGGTGAAATCCAATGTCAAAAGAGATGACTAAGTCCATCCACAATGGTATAATCAAAAGTCAATTGTTTTTAAAGTTAACAATGTTGGTGTAAAAAATGGCTCACAATAGTATAATCAAACTTAGCAACATACTTAGAAATAATCAAATTTTGGGTTTTGGATAACTAAATCTAACAACATTTTTCAATAATCAAAATTTGTAGATCCCACACCACATTAGTTAACTAGTTCCAAAATTTATTTCAACTAGTATTTTCTTCTTCACTTCTTCGCCTACTCTATATCTTCTTCACTTCACCCACAAACTATTTCTCTTTCTTTCCTCAAAAAGTGAAGCTCATACCTCTCGATCATCTGCAATTCAACCCATCGTCGCCGGATTAAGATATTTTACTATTCTTTCCCATTTCTATTTTTTTCCCAAAAAAAGAAAAGAAATCATAATAGGAGGGAAAAAAGTCACTGATTTTTTTCCAAAATTAAGAGAGAGAATCGATATATTTTTGCCCAAAAAAAAGGTAAATGGAGGGAAGTGAATGGCGGGAAACAGAGGGGGAGAGAGAGAGAGTGAAATTGTAGTGGACCCTTATTTTAATTATGGTCTAGAAATAACTATTATGAAGCTCAACATTGTTAAACTTAACAACCTCTGAAGTAAATAATCAAAAGCTGATATGTCAACTTCTGGTTATCTTTTTTTTATTATATCACTATAGATAGCCTAAGTCGAGGATTCATCCCTTAATAAGTGTAGTTCAGTCAGGACATCTAGTGCTAATTATAAGGGATTATGAATTTATGATCGAGTCATTTAGAATCTAAAATACATTTTAGATATTTATCTTTAACAATAAAATAATAGAATGTGTTTGTCTAACAAAAAATAGCATAAATAGTAGTACTTTTTTAAGTCAAAAAATTTGCTTTGCGACTCACTCATCTATCGATTGGTGAACAAATGATCTTATAGTCTTTTCTGACGAAAAAATTAGTGAATTTTTTTCAAACTTGTATTAATGTGAGCAGATCTAGGATCTAGTTTTTTCAATTCTGGTCAAACTCAAATTGAGTAGGTGTAGTGTATATCAGTCATTCTGGCAAATGACAATGTAGTGTACTCCTACTTTTTCAAGAAATAACCAGAAATCAACGCACATTTTAAAAAAAAAAAAGGCCTCAGAGAAATGTAACTAGAACAACAAGAAAAGAACACAACTAAAACAGCAAAATAATTAAATAATTGCCGCAAAAACATCAGCAGCAGTAGTGGAAAAAAAAAAACAAAAAAACAAACTTGACTCAAGACCGGGCCGGTATTGAAGAAGTTGAATTTGCACGACGACAGAGTTGAAGTACCAGTTCTGTCGCCAATGCCACTGTCTTTGCTGCTACCTCCGTTGTCTCACTTGTCGCTATGCTTCTTCAGAGGCCCATTGGAAGTTGGAATTCTACATCCATCATAGATTGGGGTGGTCACTCCAAAAATGTAGGAAAAAGAGGAGATCTAGCTCTCACTCAAAGAAGGTGATAGATGATATCAAACACAGAGAGAGAGATCTTCATTATTTCTTCTCTTCAAATATATAAGCATCATATAAATACGTACCGTCAATCAAAAAATTCACGAATGACTCAAGTTTAGATGCGTAAAACTGGAAAAATTATGTTGCTCCAACCGACTTCCAACAAAAAAGGAAAATAAACCCACTTACTCCTGGTGGCGGACTTACTAAGGGGCGTGGAGCCGGGCTATCCACACAAATTTCTGTGCACAGATCGTGAACAAATTTTAATGTGGGGCCCATTGTGAGTCCCACACAAATAATCCGAGACATTCATCAAATATAAAATATATTTTCAAGAGTGCACGCTAAAAATCAGCTCAATCCGATACTTATAGAGACTCAATTCAATCATCTGACTTTTCATTCGGATTTTAGGATAATGAAAAGTTAAATGATTAGATTGAGCATCTATATGTATCGGATTGAACTGATTTTTTTGCGGAGGCTCTTGAAAAAATATTTTACATTTAATGAAGGTTTGGATCGTTTGTGTGGGACCCTTAGTGGCCTCACTTAATGATCTATGCATGATATGTGTGTGAAAAGTCTGTATAAACGGACTTTCTGAGGGGCTTGTGGGGTCACGTGCCTGCAAACCCTCCCATACTTATTTTTTCAATTAAGGTTTTCTCTTTTTTTATTTAGGAGTGCAAAGTATAGTTTGCACAATTATGGATCTTTTCCCTATGATCCAAGACATGTATAAAGTAGAGATTGTCAAATAATTTGTCCACATTAAAAATCAAATTGGTCGGACACTGATAACAACTTGATAAGAACATTTTATTTATGCAAAAAATGGTTAGATTGTGTATTTTTTGAGTAAAAGTATTTCAATGGAGTTGTTTCAATTTACAGTCTAATCAACATAGATTTTTTAATAGACAAATTATATGACGAGCCCTATCATATGAACGGTTCGGATTGACAAGGGAAAATATACTTGTGGATAAATTGCACTTGCAGAAAATCTGGGTCCTTTTATTTAGGAAATAAGAAAAACTGAGTGCTTAAGAAAAAAAGAACATGAAAACAAAATTTTGGAAAACGTATTTCACCGCTTCACCACTCGAATGAAATTTTTTAGCAAAGAATATATATGTGTGGATATGTTTAAAAACTTTTGGAATGGTGTACAATTGTTGTTGATGGTGAAATTCTAAGGTTATGAATGATTATGTGCCCCTACTAAAAATAATTCCTGGATCCGCCGGCCATTGCTTACTCCTACTGTCTCTCAGAAATACTTTCCATATTTGTCTTTGATATAATTTTGAAGAATGTAAATAAAAAGCATTAACTAATGGAGACTGAGTCATTGACAATTTAAAACGGATGAATAAGATGTATCTAATTAAGGACAAATATCTCATGGAGATTGCAACAAGAGTAATTGATATTTGATACAGTGAGAGAGAACTTTTATTGCAATTAACAAAAGTCCATAAAAAAGTTGATTCTATAAGGAGAGGAGGATCAATTTGAAAAGTGTAACAAGGGCTCTTGTAATTTTGTGTTCAAAGAGAGAGTCTTGAGAGACAAGGGAATTTGCCAAAATGTCTCTCATCACTCTGCTCATATTTTTCCTTGTTGCCGGTAGTTATGGTGCACGAGAGTGTGAGAGTAAGAGAGAAGTTCCTCAAGGCCCAAATAATCAAACGTCTCCCCCATCTCCTCCTTTGGTGAAAGACTCTCCCTCAGTTGCCTCAGAAGAGAGTATTGAGATAAAGAGGCTTGTTCCCTCCGGCCCAAATAGTCAAACATCTTATTCTCCTCCTCCTCCTCCGGTGAAAGGCAGTCTCTCAATTGGATTGGAGATGATTGGACTAAAGAGGCTTGTTCCCTCCGGCCCAAATAGTCAAACATCTTATTCTCGTCCTCCTCCTCCTCCGAAGAAAGGCAGTCTCTCAATTGGATTGGAGACGATTGGGCTAAAGAGGCTTGTTCCCTCCGGCCCAAATAATCAAACATCTCGTCCTACTCATAAAAATGTTCTCTCAAATGGATTAAAGACGATTGGGTTAGAGGGACTTGCTCCTACCGGCCCAAATGATGAAACATCTCCTCCTTCTCCGGGTAAAGACTCTCTTGCCCAGAATTAAGAGGCTTTGTTTCAAGCAGCCCAAAAAAGAGCCTTAAAATGTAAAAGCCCAAACCAAACAGAGCTTCTTGTATTTGCTGCAACTGTCATTTGGTATCCTGTTTTAATATGCTTATTTATAATTAGTCCAATGTTTCCTTAAAACTATAAATCAATTTGAGTTACTCTTTTACAATTAAAAACTCACAGTTATTCTAATTTCTGATGAAATTACGTTAGATGGCAAGTCATATGAGAACAATCTATAGCAGCTTCGAACCCTTTCCAACAAATGGAAATAAGGAATAAATCTTCAACTATGTTGATTGTGATTTGAAGTAAAGGCGTTAATGCGATAAGGGTTTCTGACGTATGCTCGAAATTATTCTATTGTTATTTTTTTAATTTAGATGTCCATTGCAATTTAAGCTTAGGCCCCACACGGAATCAGGATTTGGGATGCACTACAAGAGTGTAGTACGCAGGAATGAAGCCAGTAGGGGCGGTCGCCCCTGCAAAAAGAAAAAAGAACACTATTATTATATGTAAAAAATAATAATTCCTATGAAAGTATATAGGCTCGCCCCTGTGTATAATTTTGAAAAAAGAATTAAAATAGTAACCTTTGAAATGTGAGGATATCAACATTAATTACTAAATACTAATGTTTAAAATATAACAAAACATAAAACTAGATGGTTAATATTATGAATACTCAAGTAATAAACTTCCAACTTAGATGGATTTAGTGTTTTACAGTTTTATTTATTTTTGTCCTAAAATCTCAATGGCACACCAAACCCCCTTCTCTCTCTCTCTCTCTCTCTCTCTCTCTCTCTCTCTTGGCACAAACATCTCCAATTGTTAAGACTTCAAAGGCTATTTCAAGAAAATAGCAACGGATGAGAAGAGATTTTGGAAACCCAAAGTAATTTTGGTGAAATCTAAGTTGTAGGTATGTCTTTCCATAATTGCTGTTCTAGACTTCTAATTCTTCATTTTTTGACTGATACAATCAAGTAACATGAAAGCCCATGTACCAAATTCGTCAAGTTGTGATGAAATAAAAAAAAAAGATGAACAATAAAGAAAAACAAGACACATACATCAAGATCAATCCCACTAGTTAAACCGATTTATCCATTTACGTTATTTTGAGTTTTAATGTATTTAAGTTATTATGTATGTGTATTTATATTTTTTTCTCGCATACACGGTCGCCCCAGCATGGTAAAATTTCTGGCTCCGTCCCTGGTAGTACGTGATCCGAGTTATCTATCTCAGCAATTAATGGTCTGAATTTCATCTCGGCTCCTTTAGAGCTGAGTCGTCCATTACCAAGATGAAATCTAGATCATCATTTGTCAAGACGGACTACTCGGATCGCGCACTACACCCCTGCACTAGAATCCGGCCCGACACAAAAACATCATTACTGATGATGCTGTTGGTGGCAGAGAATTTCTATTAGATGTTGTACATCTCAAACAACATTTCCCAGCCACAACACACAATCCAATACAAAACTGAAACAAATTGGTTTCAAATTCGATTGACTAAATTCAGAAAAATAATAGGAAAACGTAAACAGAAAAACTAGACACAAGGTCAAACTATTTTTGCCATCGGCGTGTCAGATTTTTTCAGCATGGCAAATAAGGTCCACGGTTATTTCATCTCCCTTTAATACACATTCATCTCATCTCATCTAATCTAATCTAGCTTCGCCAGGAATTAGAATCTCATCTTATTTCCTCCCGAATTTTATCCCACCCACGGTAGCAGATCAAAACTCCAGCGGATAATGCTTACTATATGCATCATAAGCAGAAGCCATTCTCCAGTATATGTCCTGATCTATTGAAGCTAAATGACGGATCCAACCACCCTTCGATTCGAGCCCGTTCAACATAATGTGTGAATTGTTTCTCGGCATCAGGAACATCCAAAGACAAGTCGTCCAGAGATTCTGCTACTCTCCCAAAGCCCTTCATCATCTGATTCGTAGTTATGAGTCCTATGCTAAAACACTCTCCAAGCAAACGCCACAACCTCTCATTCTTCTTCTCCATAACTGTCACCATCGATTTCTTAACAACCTCGTGGTGGAAAAATGGCAAGCCTAGCTCTTTTATGCATCGGCATGCTTCCCTTTTATCCCCTCCTGACTCAAACTCCTCCAAGATTTTGCCAATCTTGTCCTTGACGTCCTCAATCGCCCATCCATTCGTACTGCTTCCTCCACCACCCCAACACCTAAGTATCCTTTCACCCGAAAGGCGAGCCTTTAGCAATGACTTGGCCATTTGGAGCACTTTGTTCCCGATTGAATCCGGCATCAAAAACAGTGTCCCAATTTCTTCCAAGTGCAGTGGGGCTATGACTTCATCCACCACAGCTCTAGCTAAAAACATCGCCAGATCATCAACAACTATCGGAATATCAAGGGCAGTATCATCTGCAGATTCTACCAACATAACAAAACCATTTACCACATCATCACCAGGGAAGCACAAGGAGGACAATAAAACAGAAGCCATTTCTTTCTCTCTGTTTTTACGATCCATTGCCAATGTTATTAGTTTCTTGACAAATATAGCGTTAAGCTCGGATGAAGAAGAGTTGTTCTCTGTTTCTAGACAGCGGCTCACCTCTGAAATATCACCGGACAAAAAGTACTCTTGAATCATGGATTGAGCTTTCACCTTGAAGGCTTTGGCAGCAGTATCTTTTAAAGATTTCTTTTTCAGATCTAACGACAGCGGCCTCAAAGATGAGGCGCAAAGCCATCCCTCTGATGAAGCCTTGGACATCAAAGACTGCAAAATCTGCCTTGCTTTTGGTATGTCAAGTGACAAGTCATCAATGGTGTCGATAATCCGACCAAATCCCTTTGAAATTTGACTAGAATTGATCAAACCTTCTTCAGCTGCCATTTTCAACAAATCAAGAAGCCGGTCTTCAGCTTGACGGTTTTCCATTGCCATTATAATGGCCCTCTTAACTATGTCATGGTGGAAAAATGGAACTTTCAAATCCTTAATGCATATGCAAGCCTCTTTCCTATCCCCACTGACTACATACTCTACCAGCAGATTGCTTATCTGGCCCTTGACATCTTCAACTGTTCTATTTCTGCTGCCACCCCAACGCCGCAAAATAAAATCTGCATGGAGAGGGGCTGATAGGTAGCTTTTGTCAGCTCTTTTAATGACAACAAACCCTTTTGAGTCCTTTGATAAAGAGGCCATTTCTTTCATCAAAAATGCAGGAGGAAGTATGTCATCAACCACAGCTCTAGCTACGAACAATGCAAGAACATCAACTGTGTCTGGAATATCTACAATCAAATCATCTGCGGATTCTATCAATTTGCAGAAGCCTTTATAAACTTGCGGTGGGTCAATAACGTCGGCATACAGCGAGGATAATAAAGTAGCAGCCATTTCTTTCTCTTTGTCGTGCCTATCCATGGACATGGAAACCAGTTTTTTCACGAAATAATAGTTATAGCTTGGCATTCCGAGTTCTCTTAATTCGTTTGCAGTTGAGATAACATCATCTGTGGCAAAATATTCCTCCATAATAACTGCAACCTTTTTTTTGTACTCCTGAAATGGAGAGCTCGGGAATCTTGCACTTAACAGTTCATTTTCCTGCAACCAAATATTTTCAAGTTGGTGACTGCCAACAATAAGAAAAGCAAACTATCAACCTACTTTAATAAACTATTTGAATTAGCTGTTCAAATACATTTTTCCATCCCTTGGTGAGATGAATTGTTATGACCATTCACATCAAACTTCCAAAAACATAAGCCAAGGTAGTAAGGTACCAAATCCGCTTCATTTTCAAAGGCATATGTGAATAGAATCAAGTGTGTTAGCCTATTTTAAGGTCTAACTTGCGGATCAAAAAAAAAAAAAGGTTCAACTTTCTTTGCAAAGAGGGGTGGGGTCTGAGGACGGCATCTGAAAAGGGTATGAGTAATTCAGATCCTTTGGTCTCGGTCTCCTAATAAACCAACCAACTCTGTTGAGAGACCAACCAACTCAATTGAGCTCTTCCATGGTTCACAAGAAGGAGAAAGGAGTCATCCTTTGTTGCAATTCTTATCCGATACTTACAAACGCATTCTAAGAACCAAAAGAGGAAGTTTATGAGAGCATCTCCAATGGTTTCAGCCTTTTACCAAAGCTCAAATTTTTTTTTTCATTTTGGGTTGAATTACGATTTGGCCATTTTGTTTTGGTGGAGCACTTGGACCATCTTTTAGAGATTTTAACCACAAATAGAGCTACCCACGTGGCTGAGGTAGCAAGAAATTGATCTTTCTAGTTTTGTGCTAGAGATTTGACAAGAAATTGGATTGTTAGTTTTGAGCTCTTGTCCAAAAAATGGCTATAGGAAGAAAAGTGGCAAGCCATTAAAAATGCTCAAAACCCAATCCCTAGAGTTTGGTTTAAATAATGATGTGATAGCTAGGAACCAATACCTAATCTTGTTCGATACTAGCAATGGTAGGAACCAATGCCAGGCTTGTTCATTGATATCTTGCTCATTTCTAATTCACTTAAAATGGAAGAACTAAACAAGAAAAAGTACATCACCTCATTGCTTGTGTAGTTTGGGTCATTAGGGTCAATAACATGACTGCCATCAGTATCAAGTAAACCTCCCCAAGTTCCTTTGCCTCCTGCACCACCTGGATCATGGTATTTCCAAAATAGGACGAACTGAAAATCAAATCTGATTCTACAAGGATTTCAGAAAGGGTCTAGTCCACAAAAAAAAATGCCTATGATAACCAGTAACGCTATTCACCGGGAAAAGTAAAACCATAGAAAACCAGAATTAACCTGCTTCACTAAATTCAACTTAACTTTAATGACCACAAAACTTGTCTTTTCCCAATGATTTGCAATGTCCTACGTTTAGGAGATAAGAAGCCCGGAAATGTCTACCAGCCTGATGTATCATGTGTCATACCTTCTGACAAGTGTGGAACAAAGCCAATCATTTGTTCAATTTCTAATAGTACATTATTTTTAGTATGACACATTAGCGACATATTTGGAATGGTTTCGTTGTTTTTGTATGACTGTTTTGTAGTGACATGCGCAGAATACTCTCATATCATATAGTACATAAGATAAAATACAGATCACCAAATTTACCTTTTTTAGGACGGCCATCGAATGGAGAATGTGACTGCTTGTCCTTCTTGAGTGGACTCCCCTTGCCTGCGCCATGTTTACCAGAATGTGCCTTTGGAGATCCCTTTGGGGAACCCTTTGGAGATCCCTTTGGGGACCTGGGAGACTTAGGAGATCTCGGTGTTTTTAGGGACATTGAGAGCTCTAATGGAGAAACAGATAATGGATCTGCACTTTCTGAAGCAGATCGGAGTAGCTCCCGATGGTCCGTTGACATGTACCCATCAGACAAATCTGACAAATCCATCGTACTGATTTTGAACAACACTACCATGCAACCAATCTATCCAAAACTAGGCACAATGGAGCTGCAATCCAATTCTTCCATCACGAATATTCTGTCAATAAGGCGAGTATGTGCCTTCTGAAGATGTTGTCCATTGCGCTCTGGCTTTTCTAGCCCCGAGAGAGAGAGAGAGAGAGAGAGAGAGAGAGAGAGAATCAGAGAATACTGATGTGAAGCATTTTTATGATTAAATTATGAATCTGATCTGCGACACAATTGTCGTTCGTGTCTATTTTTAGTCTTGAATGCACATCGGTCAAATCACTATGTTCAAAAATTTATGAAGACAGACAAAATTCCAACTAAAAAGTTTAGCCATACAGCTACAATTTCATGAACACTAGCATAATAAAAACAATAAAAGTTAATGTAACCTGTCAGGAGTAATAAAAATCTAACACAGCATCTATGTGATATGAATGCCGAAAATAATAAGTCACCAAAAGCGCAAAATAAACAACCGCAACAGATTTACGCGGTTCGCCAAATGTGGGCCTATGCCGACTGTCAGCAGCTGTTATTGAAACAGAATACAAGAGGTACACGAGGCTCACACACTCCACAACATATACTGCACTTTGAATCACACATACAACAAATTCTTACCGAAAATCGTTATATTGATGGCAAGAATGGGCGGAGTGAAGACGAGTTGAACTCGACTCAACTCCAGAAGAAGTCTCGTTTTTCTTTTTCCTTTTTTTATCCCGATTCGATTCAGTCAGTTTCGAATTTTGGTTTTGGGATGTTGGGATCGAGTTTCGAATATAGTGTCGGAGAGAGATGAAGGAATTAACTAAGTTTAGCAGCGTTGGTTACGAAATGGTGGTTTTGTTCTGTTGGATGAGAGCGCACATTGGCTACGCCTTTAGAAACGGAAAGCCCGGGAAAGTCGTTGGTTCTAGTAACTGACACCTTTTGTGGTTGCTTATGATTTTGTACGTGGCTTTTGTTCTTGGATTAAGGTCATGTGTCATTTATGGCTACTATCCGTCCCGTCAAATTTGAATTTTATGGGCACACCCCAGGCCGACAACAATAATCGGAATCGTTTATTTTTTAGAATTTGTCAAATACTTCATCGGTCCCCCAAAAAAAAAAAAAAACATTGATCACATACAGATGAATATGTTTTTTTCCTCACAATTGAAGTACTTAATGAGCTCTGCAAAATAAATAGTTTCGATCATTGGTTTGAGCCCCGAGGTGGCCACACAAAATTCAAACTGGACGGAACTAGACAGTACCATCGAAGACAGGACCTTAATCCTTTGTTCTTTGGTCAATCCCCATGTGCTTCAAATTAAAGAGATACTGTAGTTTGTAGCTGTTGTTGTGCCGGTTATTTTTGGAAATTGATTTATTTCACAACCCTTTTTACCGTTCACATTTTTATTCGTTTTTATACATGTAAATTTACTGCGTTGTTTTTTGGTGTGTAAATAAGTGAACAAATGAAACGGTAAAATAGTACTTTCAAGAGGGAAAAAAAGTGCAGATGATAAAAAGGGTAGTGCAAAAATCACTACTAATTTTTTTTATTTTTTATTGCTAAGTTTGTGTTGATTTTGTTGCAGGCCAATTACAGAATAAAATATTCTATACTGGTTTTTTTCAGTACATTTGTTCCCATGCTTGTATTTTTAATTGTCAGATTCCATATTATAGTTTGGAAAACACTAAAATTTTAAGACGTGATCTAACGGCTCAGGACACTTGGGTACAGGAACATGGCAAAATTGGTACAGAAGAGAACTGGTGTGAGAAATTACTCCCTTTTCCTTGAAGTTTCAGTCAGTATTTTTAGATGGATGGGTTTAGATCTTTTTTAAAAGTATTGGCATGCGAACTCATCATCCCCCACAGTATGAACAGCTAGCGTACGTCTTTAAAGTTAATCTCTAGAACTGGGCTCATTCCATTGGAAGGACGGTAGATAAAATAATTAAACTGAGATTATCAAACATGGTTTTATGTTGTTTTTCCTTTCTAATGTTTACAGAAATTATATTGTGAGGATGATGCTCTATTTAGTGACGTTGTACACGAGTTTAATTGAGAGAAAAAGAGAACTATTAATTTTTGATGATGATGTTGGAATGGTAGATAGTGGCAGTTCTAATGAGGGACTAAAAATCTCTGAAAACGGACTCTGATGAGGAAGGTGATTGTAACCAAGAGTATCCAGAGATTAGGGCTGGGCTGAATAGTTAATATAGCAAACCTTGAATATATGGTTGGTGGATACCCTATGTAGTAATGCTGCATAGGTAGGGGTGGGTTATGCATTGAAGGGTGTTTATGATGTCAAATTCTATGAGAGCAAGACATGGAACGTAGAAGCTAGCTAGATCTAATAGGGGTACGTACTGTGACTTAAGGACATATGCATCTAGGAGAAATGGGAAGGATACCCTTCAATTGAATGGAACTCATCTTGAACACAATTGTGTTACATCATAAACGATCGAGTAGGCAACTGACTGCAGCATGGTTCGCAAAGAAGTATCTAAAAAAGCTCCAAGACTGCACCAAATTGGAAGACTAGGAACTTAGGAAGACGATTATGAATCAGGGTTGCAAACAAGTAGAGCTAGCTTTGAAGGTTCAAGCTCGGCTCGTACAAAACTAGTCTAGCTCGTGTTTGGCCTAAGTCGAGCCCAAATAATCGAGCTCGTTTAGTATTGATCATGTCATTTCCGTATAAAAAATAATTAATAAAACATAATAATTACTACTACCTAAAAGACAACGGTAAGTACTCCAAGTATCGTTCTCAGGAATTACGAAGGCTAAGTTGCGGTTGCTTCGACTAATTTCTAAATTAATTCAGAAAGAGATTTGATTGTGCGATTCCTAAAATATTAAAAGCTAAACTAAATTAAAGCAATTAAAAACTAGAAAGAGTTTATGACAGAAAAAATTATGGTTTCGAATCCACTCGACCCATTGTAACAGTTTCTATGCAATGATAAAGGTTAATTATTTGAATCAATTTGGATATCGTTAGGATCGTTCACGGGCCTTCACAGTATCGCCAAATGATTTTCATGAATCACCAAATAGCATGGGGTATCGCCACATAGCATGGGGTATCGCCACATAGCATGAACCGTCTTATTAGTACGACCCATCTCCATGGCATGGATCGTCCGATGGCACGACGCATTTTTACGGAGCATAACCCATCTTACTCAGTTATTACAAAACAATTAGAAACCGTTATATGAATGTGCATAAAAACTTAGAAAATCATACACAAGACTTGGTAGAAAAAATTAATATAGCAAATAAATCCTCGTGTCATACAACCACGATTTGAATAATAAAAACACTAAATCAAAACATAAATATCGTTACTCAGAGTGCGAGTTTCATCTGCACCCTAGAGGATTTTAGCCGGCCATTGAAGACAGGTGTTCCTTGTCCGAGAGCTGCTGCCCGAAGGTCTTTGGCCGAAACTTTTCTCACGTTCCAAAATGACTGCGGAAGTCAATGGCTAATACTCTTTGGGCCGGGCTATTCGCAGCCACGTATTTTCTCCCATAGCCCACTCTATTTCGGTAAGTGGTTGTTGAAAATCATAAATAACATTTCGGTAAATAGCTGTTGAAAATAAGATTATATTTCGGTAACTACTTGTCGAAAATATATGCAACTTTCGGTAGACAACTGCCAGACATGCATTTTCGGGCATTTTCGGAAAATAGCTGTTGAAAAAAATATCATATTTCAGTAATTTGAAGTTGAAAATGTATCTTAATTTCGGTAACTAGATGTCAAGTCTAATTGAAAATTTTTAACGGGCTGTGGGAGAAAATACGTGGCTGCGAATAGCCGCGCCCTACTCTTTCTATATGCAGGGTTGCATGAATTACACAAGAGGTCCATGGTGATGGGACTTTATGTAATTACTAATCAACAATTCTTCTTTAAAGCTCTTTACACTTTAGCCCCAGCCTTCCATTAAATCATCGTTTTATCCAATATTTTGAACCATGAGCTCGATCACCTTGTAGACACAAAAAAGGACAAAATAATATAAAGTAACATGGATAAATGACTAACGAATGTAGTCTGGAGGGCCAAAATATTAATATTTCGGCACTTATCAAGTATCGAGATGTTCAAGCTCGGTTTTTTAACTAAATAAGACTCTAAAAATGAACCAAGCTGCTTATATACGAGTTGAGTTTGAGCTCAACCTATGTTATCTGGAATGCAGATCGTTCCGGTACAAGGAACGGGAACGCGATATGCCGCATGCTTAAATTGTGGTATGTTATGAGTAGGCTTTCAGAGATAACAAAACTAAATCTTACTCTTCCAAGCGATAAACATCTAGTGCAACTAAACATTGTTTGTCAAATTATTTATACAAAACACATTTCTAGGAGCATAAAGACTGAACTTTTACAGTTTCTCCCACAGAAATTTTATTTTCTCTCTATTTTTACCATTATAAGTTGACATTTTGGGCAAAATTGAGGGGACCTCTTTGGATGGCTAAATTTACCGTTTTAAAACGGTAGTGTATCATGTTTTGGAACGTTTGTACCAAAACGTAATTTGTTAGGATAGTAGAGTTCTCTAGTAACATAGAGCTCAACTCATTTGGTAAACGAGATTAATACTTAAGCTTGATTTGTTTTATAAACTAACCGAGTGGCGAGGTGCTCCGTGCTCGTCAATAGCTCAGTTTTGTTCCAGAGGTTGTTCAATTAGTATATTTAATGCAATTAGAAAGGCTGAATATCATTGGCCTTGATGGTTGCTGTCACACCCCAAAATGAGAAGTGACCGGCCATGAACCACAAGGCCAAAGCTCGTAGAACATGCAGTCTAAAAAGAAATTTTATAAAAAACTCCCAAGCAAGGATCCACCAATCAGTCAACCAATTTTTTTTTTATTCACAACATCCCCAACCAAAAAATTCCATAAAAAGAATGGGGCACAAACATCCCATGAACCAAGTAAAATCCAGCGATCCGACAATAATAAAAGAATCCAAATGTTTGGCAAAATGTTTCAATGCGGAAGCGATGAAATAAAACACTAAGCTAGGATGAGACACCCTAAGGAGGTCAACAAACGAAAACCCCGAGATGCCGCTAGAGTCCTTGCCTAACCTCCCAACTTCCTGAAAAAGAAGTTGAAATAAATCCGTCAGCTGACGAGCTCAGTGAATGGCAAAGCATGTATATTAGAATAAAGTTCTGAAACAGGGATCAAAATAATTTACCATGTCAATATAAATTTGGCATATGCGGTGAACAATAAAATAATCCATTAATCCAATTAACGATTCATCAGATCAGTCTTAATGGTGTTCTCAATCCAATCTCCAACAACAATGGGGAACCACAACCAAAACAATAGTATTAAGTGCCAGTGAATAAATGTCTTATAATTGGATCCAATATCGAAACTTAGAGTCACCACGAGTAGGCAGCCCGTGGAACTTTTCCCTAAGAATGATCCGGTCAATAATAACCGTTGAGCATTAGGGTCACCGGCCAAATCCAGTCTCTTCCCTAATGGCCAGAGTCACTTGCACACAGAGGATTAATTTCCTTGGACTTCCAAAATATGTTCCCATTCAATATCCACAAAGTTCCCACAAAAAGATTATTCGATCAACAAATGGTTTTACCAATACCACATGCCAATTTAATATAATCAAATATAAACAATATGTGTTTCCAATTTCAATAATAAATTTTTCAAAACAACAATTTAAGGGACACGGAAAAGTTCGAAAATACGTAACATACTTAACCACTCACCTGAGTCCAAAGCTAATGTAAACGAACAACAAGAAACGAGTCTAACCTGAGCAAAGAATCATGTAGCACTATTATCACCAACAGTACCAAATATAACATTACCTAAAGAAATGACGAGCTGCCCCAAAAATAATACCTAATCAAACTTAAGATTAGTTTAACCTAAAGCGAAACAATACCGGAACCCAAATCTCTAATCTACTTCCAATTAATTCATTCCTATTGCCACCAATCCCCAAACTATACCCATACATTCATACAGGAACCCATAGTTTTACAATCGGTGCTAGTGAACTTTGTAAAGCTACGTACAAACAAAAATCCATATTTTTTTCCTTTATATATATTAACCCCACCGAACTACACCACCAATAAATCCAAGATGTTATCCAGGTTTAACTCAACTATTGTAACAAGGAAAAAGGAAACGAAGGAAAAATAGGAACATAGAATGAATAGGACAAACCACTTACTCAATTGATCAATAATTCGTCGAACCAGTTGACTGCGGTTTCTCTCTTCTCATAACAGTTCTATCAAACTTCTTCGCCCAAAGTTCTCTCCAATACAACCCTATTCAGTGTAAATATCTCCAAAAAGTACGTTTGTAAAACTACCCACTACTATCGTTGTATCCTAAATTATAGCTAATTAGTTTACCAAAACTTAAATAAAACGCATCACAAATTTATAAAATTACCATTAGGTACCCCTATTTAATCCAAAATCAATCTCATGCTCCAAAAATTATAATCACGACAACAATACCCACAGAACGCACAAAATAACTAATTGGGACCCACACCATAACACTCCCAATTAATAATGATCCAAAATAACTAATAAGATAAATAAAAATTCTAGGCCGTAACACTTGCCATCTAATCAGCCCTCGCAAAAAAAGGTTGGTTGTTTCCTATTGCGGGATGGGATCGATGGCCACAAATACAATAGATCGAATATGGACAACCAAGGAACCTCCTAGCTATACTAAACGGTTGCAATGGCATAATCTTGGAGATATAGAGCTGGTCGCGAAGCTTCGCCGGAAATGGTGCCAAGCTTTGCCAGAGTTGTAGACTTCGCCGGAGATGGTGCCAAGCTTTGCCGAAGTTGCAGAGCTTCTCGGGGTTAGGGATTTGAGCTGTGAAGGAGGGAGAGAGAGAGAGAGATAGAGACACAATGAGGGCTTCGGTGGTGGTGAGGCATTGTCGATGGGATCTCCAGTGGTGGTAGGGCGGCGTTTGTGGGGAGGGCTTCGAAACTGGTGCAGACGTTTGAAGAGGTAACCCTTGGGAATTTGGATTTGGGTGTAGGGGATTTGTGTTTGATGATTAGAGATGTGCCCACAAAAAATAGATTTTTATCCATAATTTGACTCAAATATGAAAAAGAAATGGATAAAGACCGAAGATGCTCTAAATGCTTGTCACGTCACGTGTGTGTGAGGATGGGTTTTTTTTTGAGGATGGGTTTTTTTTTTTGCAACGGAGGTGGAAAGATGATTCCAATTGGAACGTGCTTAGAACTAGTACATGGTTTTTTTTTTTTTTATACTTTGTTTGAATTGTTTTTTTGAAAAAAAATTCTCAACTCAAAAAACACTTATTACCCTTAATTCTAATCAATACTCACCCCTGTCTCTAATCATTATTCGCATTTCTCTTCCTATTTCTCTCCAATTATTATATCTACTCCCAATCATTACTCTCATATCTCTCCACCCATAGCCCTACAAAATTTCTCAAAAATTCATTCAAACATAGCATTATTTAATTTTTCAAATTAAAACTCTAGGATCTAATTTGGGCAATGAGTGAAACCCGGTCTACTACTCTGCTTTTCCCTTTAGCCAACTACTAAAGTCCCTCCACTTGAAAATCTAGCAGAAGCGGCCATAAGCACCATGGATCAACCTACCGGAGAGATCGCCGAGTCCCTTCACCTCATCACCTCCCAACAATCTCAGCTCGAGTCTCTCCAAATCAGAGTCAAGGTCCCCCCCCCCCCCCCCCCCCCCCCCCCCCCCCCTCTCTCTCTCTCTCTCTCTATCTCTCTCTCTCTCCAGCGTGGTATGTGGTGGGGAAGGGCCCTGTAGCATCACGTGGCGGTAGCACTGAATAATCACACTAACTAGGGTTTCACTGCCATTTCTCACTTTCATTTCTGAACTGATAAAACTTCAGGAGTTAGAGTCCGACAATGCCAAACTATCGTCTCTCGTATCCAATTGCTGCTGTCATAAGGTAACTCACATCTCCTAATAAATCATCAAGCATAGGTTGATGTGAAATTGACGTCTTGATTTTTGTCCTTCGAGTAAATTTAGTTTTGTAATTTGATGTTTGATGTAAATTCAACGGCGTGAGAACTGTAGATTTTTGTTTTCTTTTATTGCAGGCTGAGGAAAATATTCTTGCTTGTGTTTCGGGTAGTTTTGGTTTAGTTGATGAAAGAGGAAGTTCAAATTCTAATGGTGGTAAGAGTAGAAAAAAGAAGGAAAATCAGACAGTGCCAGGTTTCTTCCCACTTAAGCATTTTCTGCTTGAGTTATCTAGCAGACTAGCACTAGCATAGCAAGGACTAAGGGCTTACCTATGCATTATTGCAGATGATAAGGTGAGGACTGAACATCAGTACTCCAAAAGATATGTTGCTCTTAAAGTAATGTATTTTGGTCAGAGGTATGTCATGAGGCTACTGAAGCTATTAGTTTAAACCATTTACTGTTGCATTCTTTTGTTACTTGTTGCAAGTTCTTGTTGCTCTTCTTGATATTTTTCCTGGGCCATTTAGTTGGAAACTACGTTACTGTTCACATCATTAGTCATTGTAAGCAAAGTTTTTTAAGGCGAAAGCGCAAGGTGCGGTTGTTAACCTCTCATGAGGCGAGGCTTAAGCCTTTGAAGTTAAAATTAATTCAAATTATAATAAAAAGAGGGGATAGTGGTGGCGCCATACAAAGGTGCCTCACAAAAAATGAAAGAAAATGGTGGATTGAATTCACAAAAAAGCGTGTTAAGGCATGCAAACATAGTCAGTTTAAAAGCACACTAACCCTTCGTCTTAGCCCCAACAACTAATAATGAAGCGACTCTACACTTAGAAAAAAAGAAGAAGAGTCGACTCTTCTGATGCGTTCACTTTAATATTCTGGGCAAAAGAGGCTTGAAAAACGTATGCCTCTGACTGATAGCCAAACACCTTTGTGGTTCTCTACCTAAAAATCAATGCCTAGAAGCATTTTTGTTCTGCTTCGCGTCCAGGCAAGTTCAGAATCGCCTTTGATAACATTCATTGTAAGTACTGGACCAGCTAGTATCTCATATGACTATTGGGTCGGAAAAATAATTAGCAAATGAGTTTATTGTCCTGATAGATATAGTTAGCAAATATGAAGGTCAACACAAGGAGACTATTTGTTCATCCAAGCCGTTCATATTTCTCCTCGGAAACCCATGTTTCCTCACACTAGGACTACTTTAAGTTTTTGTCATCTCCTGCAATATGGAGTTGAAGAAGGATGTTTCAGCTTTATGGAATTGTAGACTCTACTGTTCTGGTGTGGGTCTACATGATTTCACCCAACCAGTGATGAGTCCAGAGGAAATTGAAGTTGTCTTTCAAAACTCATAAAAAAATGGACTTACTTTTTTCTCTTTCTTTCTTTTGTTTTTGTTTTCCCTATAGCCTTTGCGATATGGTTTCATTACTAGAAAGAACCTGTGTAATTAGCCAAAGGTTGCATGACTTGCATCTTAAGTCATAATCTGCAAGAATAACTTTAATCTGGTTTATGTGTTATCACTTTCTTTTACAGTTGATTTTGTTGTTCCCACTTGAAGTTTTTATCTTTGTTGCTCGCTGTAGAGTTCCTGTTTCTTGTTCTGTAAGTCATTGTGTTCTGCATTACAGGTTTTTTGGTTTTGCTTCAGAGGCTCAAATGGATCCGACTGTCGAGGTTTGCTTCTTCTTTTTACAGCATTTTGAACATTTATGATGGAAGAACTATATCAGAATGTACCTGTGAATAAAATGTTGGAGGGATTTAATTCGAAATATGTTGTTCTTATTAAATTATGTGTTTATCCTACTCAAAATGAAAAACTGGTCATGTAAGACTGTAAGTCAACAGACTCAAATAAATTTCTAGTCTACACTTGAATCCAGCATAGAATATGGCATTGTTATCATACGATGGCATTAGATGACCATCATTTGGCCAATAAGTTAATATTTACTTGCTTCTATTTGCTCTGTTACTAATCCTTCTCTCTGAAGTATGCAGACTGCAACTTCCAACTCCTTGGTTTCGAAAGTTTACTTGTTTCAAAAGTTTTCTTTTCGACAATGTACATTTCTTTTTTCTTTCTGGGTGAACCAAAATTGCTTTATTTTTTGAATGGTATCATTGACATTTTTGCTGCGTGTGTTTAATGCCTCTATCATATTTATGGGTTTCAAAACGGCAATGTGAAAGTATAAGATTTTGTCACTGGAGAGCCATTTGTAGAGTTCGAGGGCTTTTGGACTTTTGTTTTCTGTTGGCACTCTTCTTAACCTCCTTGTAGACACCCCAATTTAGGACTCTCCGAACCCCCTTAGGTGGTGGCCTTCGGTTTTCCAATGATGAAATAAACCAGAACACATACCAAGAGACTTGATCAATGCTATTCGATACAACCATTATTTAGTACTTTCAAAACCCTTGTTTTTGATATATAATAAGCCTCAATCCGATTTGAAATGAGGGAGATGCAAGGATTCTACCCAAAACGATTCATTTTCTGACCCCTTGAGGGTATAATCGTCATATCTGTTCATGTACAAATTATGTTGGATCCAGACCAGTTGGGTTATAAAGTAGACTTCACAAGCTTTCCAATGCTTCAAACCGCGCGCAAAACAGAGTTCGGTAGTGCCCGCAGACTAGACCAACCCCAGCGCTGGAGTTCTTCTCCAGTACCAGAGTTCCTCTCTTAAGTGCTGGAAAGGATCTTGTTGCAAGTCCAGTGCTGGACTTCACAACTCCAGTGCTGGAGGCAAACTTTTCCTGCAAAAAAGCAGATTCTCTGCAGTTGTCAGACATGCGTGTCAGGAATCTTGCTGCAAGCTACTGGCTGGCGTGGGAGACATTCAGAACAAGTTTTTGTGCTTCCAAAGCCTTAACTAATCATTTTTATTCTCTCCAATACCCCTATATATACCCATGTATACTTGGGGAGAAAAGGATCAGATTTAGAGGTCATTCTTGAGAGAAAATTGTGAGAAAAATCCATTTTTAGTGTGAAAAATACTATAAAAAAAAAAAGAAAAGTTTTTACTCCAAAAATTCTCTAAAAATTTCTAGCATCTCATAAACCCTTTTCAAACTCAAACCCGTACCATTTTCACTCAAACCAGCCGTCAAATCACTCAATCCAAGCTTTGAAGGCCTTAATCAAGTCTAAAAAAGGTGTAAGAATGCTTCATTTCCTATTTCTGGCATTCTGAGGAAGCCTAGGGGTATAAGGAAGTACTATGTACTAGCTAGTGTACCCATAGGCCTTGGTTGCAAAGATGTAACCTGCGCAAGCCCAGTGCTGGACATTTCTTCCCCAGTGCTGGGGTTCTTCTCCTAGACTTACTGATCATCTCAATATCAGTAGAGTTCAGGGGCTGTACAGTTTACTTTTGGTTTTCAGTTGTTCATTTCCAGCATTGTTTCTTTCTGTTTTACTTTAAAAATGCATTAAAAAGTCATAAAAATCCTGAAAACCTTTTTCATGCATGTGTCCTGATTGGTCCACTGTATGGATAGTCAAGAACATGTTTTCACAACTACTCTCTGAACGGAAGCCCAGCTCTGGGCACCTGGAGCGCTGGTCTTCTGTCTGTATTTTCAGTATGTGCTGTTTATTGCACAGTCCTTTCATGTTAAACTGTACACTCCACACAATCCTACACCGTACATGTTATTTGTTTAAAAGTTAAGCATATGAGCATTTCTAAAATCCCACAAGCATTTAGTAGAGACCGATCCTTGCATTGGGTGTGAGGGGTGCCGAATAAAACCCTTCCCCTCTCATAATCTGGTTCCCAAATCCAAAATCTCTGGTTCAAACTCAAAATCAAGCTCAAATATCATTTTCAAGTTCAAGGTTTCTTGGGTGATGTTAGAATAGTTAGTCTTTGTCCCACATCGGATAGTTGGAGTTATGTAACAAGTCACTTAGTAATATAAATAAAAGCTCTCTCTTGTGTTAGGGTTAATTAATACCCTATACACTTTTCCTATTCTCTCTCATTCCAAACAACATGGTATCAGAGCCTAACCCTAACCCACCCTCGATTATATGCGTCTAAACCCAACAGCCACTAAACCCAGACCCTCTAACCCTAATCTACTGCCGTCATCTCCCTAAAACTGCCGTCATCTTCCTAAACCCAGCCCCCGACATTTTTCTTTCGGCACCCACCGAACCTGCCTCAGCACCCAGCGACCGGCGGTCGTTACTGACTGTCGCCGACCCTCCGGCGACCCTCGCCGCCCTCCGGCGACCCTCGCCGACCCTCCGGCGACCCTCGCCAGTCTCCGGCGAATCTTCTGGCTGCTGTTTCTGGATTCTGTTGTTGATAGATCTCTGATTTTGGTGTTCTTTGAGCAATTCTGCTCTTGTTTAGTCTGACTTCTACTCCATGTTGATGTAAGTTGGGCATTTCGGCATTCGTTTGTCTCATTTATCTGGGTTGGACAGTGTTTGGCTTATCTATCTTACTTATTGGTGGTTTTGTTTCATTTATGGAGTTGGTATACTTGCTCATTATGTCCAACCTAGTTACAGTCAGTTGGGTATTCATGGTTGCGGTGCAATAAGCTCTGGTTGGTCGATGCATGCTTACTCCGTGGTTCATTATTGGTTGGTAATTAGTTGTTTTGGTTAGTGTTTCGTTGGTTGAGGCTCGGTAGTTCTTTATTTTTGTTGTTGCCTCTATTTTGTACGGTACAATGTCGGCAGAGGACACTAAGTCTACTTCGTCTTCCACTGTTATTGGTAGTTCTACTCGTTCTTCTCGGTTTCGGGAGAGGCTGTCTATTACCTCTACACTTTTGAATGGCAAAAATTATGTTGTTTGGGCTAAAGCAGTTGAGGTATATTATTTGGGTGAGACATTGTATCATTTTTTGACAGATGACCCCCCTGCAGCGACTGCTGCCACATACGGGGCATGGGTGTCCGAGGATGCCCGAATTCGATCTGAGTTATGGAATAGTATGGAAGATCATATTTCTAGTACTATGGTCTTCTTACCTACAGCTAAACAAGTATGGACACAGGCTCAGGAGTTGTATTCTGGTGTTAACAATCTCCGTCGCACATATGATCTTCATCAGTCCTTCTTTTCTATCTCACAGGGTGATTTATCCTTGGAGTCTTATTATGCCAAGTTTCGTGGTATCTGCGATGAGATCAATATCTGTGAGCCTATCTCTACTGATGTTCAGGTTATGCGGCGCCAGCGCGAGCGTATGCAGGTGACTCGATTTCTATCTGGTGTATCACCAACTACTTATGGTCCTGTCAGTAATCAACTTTTGGGGTCTCGCGATTTACCTTCTCTCAGCGAGGTTTTTAGTCGACTACGTCAGTCTTCTGTATCTGTGCCTGTGCCACCTCCTGATCGTTCAGCATTAGCTTCCGCTGTATTTGGTGGCTCTGGCCCTTCCTTTAGTCGTGGCCGTGGTCGTGGTCGTGCTTCTGGGTTCAGTGGTCGTGGTCGTGATTTTGGAGATAGTGGTCGTGGTTTTGGTCGTGGTTCTAGTTTTGGTACTCGTGGGGGTCGCATATCCGGGGGAGGTGGCCGTGGTCGTGGCCGTGATTCCAGGTTTTGTACTCATTGTCGGGGCACCAATCATACGGTGGAGTTCTGTTATGATCTCCACGGTTTCCCTCAGGCTCATCAAGTTGCTATCTCTCAGGATGCTGGCCAGCTTCCAAATTCTTCTACTGACAATGTGGTGACTATGTCTGCCGCGGAGTACCAGCGCCTTGTGTCATTTCAGTCTCCCACTGCAGGTTCTTCCTCCACTGCTACGCTTGCTCAGAAAGGTTCATCCGTTGCTTGTGTTGCATCTTCTTCCACTTCTAGTCCTTGGGTTATTGATTCTGGTGCCTCTGATCATATGACCGGTACTTCTACTTTGTTTTCTCGTCGTCAGTCTGTTGGTAAACCATCTCATGTTACATTAGCAGATGGTTCTACCACAGAACTTACTGGTTTGGGTTCTGTTCCTGTCACTTCATCTCTTACTTTGGACTCTGTGTTACATGTTCCTCGTTTTCCTTTTAACCTTATGTCTGTTAGTAAACTTACAAAGTCCTTAAACTGCTCCATCACATTTCTTCCTCATGGTTGTGTATTTCAGGATCTGAAGACGGGGAGGAAGATTGGTGGGGGTACTGAACGTGGCGGCCTCTATTACTTTGCCGATGACATATGTCCTGCGTCTGCTGCCCTTCGGTCATCAGTATCACCATATCAACAACATTGTCGTCTGGGTCATCCTTCACTTTCAAATTTACAGCGTCTAGTTCCCTCATGTCGCAATATTAAGGATTTGCAATGTGAGGTCTGTGAGCTTAGTAAACACCGTCGAGTGTCTTTTTATCCTAGAGTTGAACATCGTGTGTCGCGTCCTTTTCAGTTAGTACATTCGGATATTTGGGGTCCTATTCATGTTCCCACTATCGCTGGTTTTCAGTATTATGTTATTTTTGTAGACGATTTCTCTCGTGTTACATATCTTTATCTTATGAAAACACGATCAGAATTATCTTCTGTTTTTAAGTCATTTTATACCGAAATAAAGACTCAGTTTGATACTTGCATTCGTATACTTCGTTCTGATAATGCACGTGAATATTTTCATAATGCTCTCTCGAACTTTCTTGATGATCATGGGATACTTCATCAGTCTTCTTGCGCTCGGACTCCACAACAAAATGGGGTTGCTGAACGTAAGATCAGACACATATTTGAGGTTATGCGTGCAATGCTAATACAAATGCAGGTCCCTAAATCTTATTGGAGTGATGCTGTTCTTACAGCCTGTTACTTGATTAACCGTATGCCTTCCACTGTTCTTGGTGGTCAGATACCTCACCAAGTTTTATTTCCTGATCGTCCTCTCCACTCATTACCCCCTCGGGTATTTGGGTGCACCTGTTATGTTCATGCGCTTGATCCTGACCGGGATAAACTTGACCCCCGATCGATCCGGTGTGTCTTTCTTGGTTATTCGCGCACTCAAAAAGGGTATAAGTGTTACTCACCTTCTCTTCGTCGTCACTTTGTGTGTGCTGATGTTACCTTTAATGAGTCCTTGCCCTTCTTTTCGAGTACTCATGAGTCTGAGTATGTACTTTCTGACTCTGAGTATGTTATTCCTGTAGCTGTTCCTCCTATTCCTGTGCCACCCATGCAGGTATATGTTCGTCGGCGACATGTATTACCAGCCCCACCGGTGCCTACCATTGTGCCTCCTTTGTCCCAAGATCCGGTTCCTCCACCACCTCCACCACCACCACCACCACCACCACCACCACCATCCCCTCCTATCGCTCTTCGCAAAGGTATTCGGTCTTGCACTTCTCATCCTATTGCTCGGTTTGTTTCCTATGACCATCTGTCTCCGTCTCTTCGTGCTTTTACTACTTCTGTTTCGTCCATTTCTGTTCCTAACAATGTTCAGGAGGCCTTATCTGTTTCTGAGTGGCGGACAGCTATGGAGGCTGAGATGTCTGCTCTTCACGACAATGGCACTTGGGAGTTGGTTCCTCTTCCGCCCGGGAAGTCTACCGTTGGATGTCGGTGGGTATTTACCGTTAAGTACAATCCAGATGGCACCGTCGAACGGTACAAGGCCCGTCTTGTGGCCAAAGGCTATACTCAGACATATGGGGTTGATTATGCCGAGACTTTCTCTCCGGTGGCTAAGATTACCTCTGTTCGAGTTCTTATTTCTATGGCTGCCAATCTTGGTTGGCCCTTATTTCAGTTGGATGTCAAGAATGCGTTTCTCCATGGTGATCTGCTTGAAGAGGTGTATATGGAGCAACCTCCTGGGTTTGTTGCTCAGGGGGAGCGTTCTCAGGTGTGTCGCCTTCGCAAAGCTCTTTATGGTCTTAAGCAGTCACCTCGAGCTTGGTTTGGCAGGTTTAGTGATGCTATGTTGCAATTTGGTATGCGTCGCTCTCATTCTGATCATTCTGTCTTTTCTATTCAGTCCGATAGGGGAAAAGTAGTGTTGATTGTGTATGTGGATGATATCATTATTACTGGAGATGATCAGAAAGGTATTGATGAGCTAAAACACTTTCTGCAACGTCAGTTTCACACCAAAGATTTGGGTAAACTGCGATATTTCTTGGGTATTGAAGTAGCAAGATCCAAGGTGGGGATTAGTCTATCTCAAAGAAAGTATACGCTAGATATTCTAGAGGAGACTGGTTTATTGGGAGCAAAACCTGTGGAGACTCCTATGGATCCAAACGTCAAACTGTGTATTGATCAGGGGGAGATATTTCCTCATCCAGACCGTTATCGTCGCTTAGTTGGCAAATTGAATTATCTCACCAATACACGGCCTGATATCTCATTTGCTGTCAGTATGATAAGTCAGTTTATGTCAGCCCCTCGTCTTCCCCATTGGGAAGCTTGTCTTCGTGTTGTGAAGTATCTCAAGGCTAATCCTGGACGTGGTCTATTCTATCGTTCAAATGGTCATTTGCGTGTTGAGGCATTTACCGATGCTGATTGGGCAGGATCACCATCTGATAGAAGGTCAACAACTGGATATTGTACTTTTGTTGGTGGAAATCTAGTTACGTGGAAGAGCAAGAAACAAACTGTTGTTGCTCGGTCCAGTGCTGAAGCAGAATATCGTGCCATGGCTCATACTACGTGCGAAATTGTATGGTTGAGAGCCTTGCTTGAGGAATTGGGTTTTGGCGTACAGTTACCTATTCATATGTATTGTGATAATCAGGCAGCAATACATATCGCTTCGAATCCGGTATTTCATGAGAGAACCAAACATATCGAAGTAGATTGTCATATTGTTCGGGAGAAGATAGATAGTGGCGTATTGGCTACCCCTTTTGTGTCTACAGGAGCTCAGTTGGCAGATATCTTCACCAAACCGTTATTTAAACCACGTTTAGAGTTATTATGTAACAAGCTGGGGTTCTGTGATATTTATTCTCCAGCTTGAGGGGGAGTGTTAGAATAGTTAGTCTTTGTCCCACATCGGATAGTTGGAGTTATGTAACAAGTCACTTAGTAATATAAATAAAAGCTCTCTCTTGTGTTAGGGTTAATTAATACCCTATACACTTTTCCTATTCTCTCTCATTCCAAACAACAGGTGACAAACCATTTTACAAAAATTCGGGTGGCAACTCTCTCTTTCAAAACCTTCCAAAAACCAACCTCAGGCGTAGTAGCCCACACTCCTTTATTGTACTCTGCCTTTTATTTTTGAATTTATGTTTTTCTGATTAAAAGAATAATATATATGGTTCTGTAGTGCTTTTTTGGATATGGGTGGCATCAAGTTCAAGATTATCCACAAATAAGAGATACTGTTGAGCATGAGGGTTTAGCTTTCCCTAATAGAAGCAGACAAAAGTATGATGTTATATAGTGCTTGACTTGACATGGGTGACATCAAGTTCAAGAGTCACAACAACTAAAAGAGATTGTTCTAGGGTGGACCCACCTTAATCGCATGAATCAGAGGCAGATGCGGGAGCAAGTCGGGGAAGGGAAGATGGGGATCATAGAAGCTCCTCATTTAAGAGCATTAGAGGGAGCGTTTTCGGCTAAATTAGTAATATATATAAATTATGTAATTGAGTCTCACATAGGGGCGGAGCTGTGTATGGGATGGGGGTGGCCACGAACCCCCCAGCTTTGGAATTTTTTTAATTATAGTTTCGCATGTGAATTTTTTTTCCGACAAAACAAATCCTATTCTGCTACTACTAATCTAGGGGAAAGGAGATGGCACTCTGGGGGGGGGGGTGGGGGGGGGGGGGTGGTTTGTTGAACCATCACCTGGAGCAAGGAATATAGGATGCCCACCACTTGATTGTCACTCCACATGCGAAGTGAAATTTTACTCTCTATTAAAAAAAAAAGTGGAATAGCACTCTCACAGTCACTTTAAAATTATTCTTAAAACAAAACAAAAAAACATCATATTTTGTGATTTCTTATAGTCATGACTTTTTTTTAGTATACTTAATTAAATTCTTAGGTTTACTTTTAATATTATAAGTATTCAGAAGTTTATTTTTGTCGCATTTTTTTCTCCTCTTAGTTCGGCCCCTCCTAGGTACAGATCCTGGCTCCTCCACTGGTCTTACATAGAGCCTAAGTGTGGCAGGATCCACCCAATTGATCCATTATGAAGCTCGTTTTGGCGATCCCTACCACTTAGAATTGGAGTCAAATTGCAAGTTTTTGTTCTCCATGTATAATTCAATCTTTTGTTTATGCTAAGTACTCAAGTAAATTGGACTAAACATTTTTATAGTATTTTGTCGATATAAGGTAAATAATTTTCCAGTATCTTATCATTTCTTCATAATTTCTCTTGCTTGGTAGCTCTTCTCTGATTTCTTAGGGTTGAGAATTTCTATCTTGATTTCTTCATATTTTCTCTTGCTTGGTAGCTCCTCTGATTTCTTAGGGTTTCTTATGCTTGAGAGTTTCTATCTTGATTGGGAAAGCGTTCCTTTCTTGTTGGGAGTGAGATTCCTTTCTGACTCGGGAGCGCGGTAGCAAGTTGTGGAGTGGATTCGCCTACCCCATAGAAGGATCTTGCAACGAAGGGACCCATCCTCGGACATGAGTGCTATGGATAACCTAGGTTTTACTAGGTGGATGGTAGGTTGGTTGCGGTTAGGGACCACAAATCAAAGGTTGAAGGGATATCAATAAGGGTGAAGACCACTGAAGTTATTGCTTGTGGTTAAAAGAAGGGGTGATTGTAGATATTAATTCAGCACATAAGATAAATAGAACTTAAATTTTCCTAAGTCAATCTCGAAGACAAACATGAAAGAAGTTATCGTAGCCTTACATAAAAGAAGGTAAAAAGCTGCCCAAATATTTTTTGCTCAAAATGTTTACTTATGTTGGTAAAAAGACTTACTGAAGCTAATAGAAACTACCCCAATTAGAGACTCAAATACAAGGGATTTTCTTAGACATATAAATAATACAGATTTTCTTGGACTTAATGCACAAATTTCCTAAATATTACAAAAGAAACAATTTCATTCTCTAGGTTGTGTTCTTTGTCAACTTATAAGTCTAAAACTTATTTCGGTATTTTTACTTTTCATAACTTTTTATTTAGCTTTTCGTCGTAAATTTTGGGATTAATCGTTCAAGACGAATCAAAAAAGTATAAAAATATGGACCGATGTTGAAAAAATTCAAATAAGACTGGTACTTTAGACAAATAAGATAGCTGTTTGATATTTTTTCAATCTTTAGTGAACTTTTTTTTGCTTTTGGTTATAATTTTGTACTTTTTAGACTCCTCTCGTCGAGACAAATGATTAATCCAAAATATATCACGCGAATCTAATAAAAATTCAGAAAAGACAAACAAAACTGTGGGCTACTCGTCCGGCAGAGGGCGCCGTCCAATTTTCTTTTTCCGAAAATACTAGCAAACGTCGTGTTCAATTTAGATTCACCACCCGGGTTTTAGTGGTTTGCCACCCAAGAAACCAAACTTGAATGACATCCGTTGCTTTTATTTGGAAAAGTCTTTATTTCTTTTACCGGTCCGTCATAACTAGAGACAACATTGGTTTTGGAGCCAGGTTATGAGAGGGGAAGGGTTTATGGCACCCCTCTCGCCCGATGCAAAGGTCGGTCTATACTTGGTGCTTGTGGGATTTCAAAATCATTTTGTCTCTTAACTTTTAAAACATGTAGGGAGGGAAAACAATAATAGGGGATTAAAACTGTAACGTGGTTACGGGTGAGTGTATGCCTGTGAGCAGTGTACAATTATGATAATAAACATGGGATGACAGAGTGTACAACAAAACAAAACAGAATACTGCTACTGCTAACACTGTTGAGCGCTCAGAACTGGTCTTGAGCGCCCAGGTCCTGCTTCCTTGCATGCTCTGAGACAACTAATCTGAACTCTGGAAGGACACCTAGAAACAATAGCAAGTAGTTACAAGCTTGAAACAAGTATTTACAGTAAACAAAACAGAAGATGGTATTAAAACTAGGGCTGTCCACCAAACCGACCCACCTGACCCGAAAATGGACACAACGGACGGTTCAGATCGGATGGATCGGTCGGATTCGGGTCCAAAAATCTGAAAATTTTTGTTTGTCAGTCGTGTGTCAGATGAGTAGGATAAAATCCGATTCCACCAGACCTGACTGAATTATATATATAAAAGGAAAAAAAAACAACCCTACTTTGATTTCATTTCAACTTTCCCCTTCCTTCCCAGTCGGCAGCTCCACATCCCCCAAAGCGGCGACTCTCTCTCTTTCTGTGGCTATGGGAGGAGAACGAAAGTCGAAGTAGAAGAAGAGAGAAGTTACCACTGCAGCAAGGAGAGACTTTGATACACTTGGTGGTATCTCTCTCTCCCTCTAGATCTGACGATATCTCTCTCCGTTGACGGTGGCTCTCCTCTCTCTCTCTCTCCGGCGATCTGGTTGTGTGTATTGTGTATGTAGCTTTCGTCGATCACTGTAATTGGTTGTGTCATTTGTGTGCCTGATTATTCCACGATTGTGTGTAATGGGTTTTGTGTGACTATTTATTAATTTTGTTCCACCGCTCCACTGTGTGTAATGGGTTTTCAGTTGTGTGTGGTTTGTGGCTCTCTCTCTCCGTCTCCATTTTTTCTTTTTTGATTTGATGATTTTGATCACCGGACTGTATTTTCCGATCCGTGAACCCGACTGATTCGACCTGACCAACCTGAAATACTCTGTCGGTTGAAACCGACCGACCATTCGGTTGGGCTCGGGTGAGCTTTTAGCCAATCCGACTAAAGTCGGGTCGGGTCCAACCTGACCCGAATCCGACCAAATCTGATCGCTGGACAGCCCTAATTAAAACCATTTTGAGCGCTTAACACCTCTCTTGAGCGCTCAAGAACTTGTCTTGAGTGCTCAGGTGTGAGGCTCGCAATAGTGAAACTAGTGAATATATAACCGAATCGAACATTTGAACTAAAAAAAATGAACTTTGAAGCTTTAAAAGAAGTTTTTGAATGTTTTAAGAACTGAAATGAATGTTAAAAATCATGAAACTAAGCAGAATACAACTTGGACCCATCTTGTATTGAATCATTGATCTAACCAGAAAGGTCAAGAATATGGACTTGAGTAATCAGAAGTGCTTTTGAGCGCTCAGGAGTGTTCCTAAGTGCAGAGGTTTTGTCCTCTTGTTTTGACTTACATGATAGGACTGAGCTCAAAGTCAGTACAAGGAACTAACTTGAGCCCAATGGCTCCCCTCAGGGTGTTGAAACAGTAGCTTTGAAAGGCTTTCTACCTTTGTTTGGCTTGAAACAATGCTCCTTGGTGGATGGATGCTAGAAAAATAGTGTTTGATGCAGTGTTCTAAATGGCGGCCGCACTTGGAGGTACCCTGCCGCCACAACTATACCCCTAGGCATTTTATTTGGCACTCTGGGAGGTTTGGCGGCCACCTAGGTGGCCTTGGTGGGCCTTGGAGGGACTAAAATGTGGGTTTTTAAATAAGAGGGCTTAATATGTAATTTTACAAAATGATATATATATATATATGTATGTATACACACACACATATACTACAATAATTACACATTAGTCCACATCAGTTCCAATCGGCCTCCAGGATTGAAGCTCTAACTCCAACTCCAGGCGTAACTCCAGGCTTGAGTTTCCGAACTCTCTCTGTCACGTCGCCCGACTTTGCTTGTATGTCTCTCTCTCCCTCTCGTCTCTCCTCTCTCTCTCATGTCTCTATTTTCTCTCTGTTATGGCGTCTCTTTGGTCTCTGCTCTGCTCTCTCTGCGCTGCTCTCTCTCTTGTCTGCCTCTCCTCTCTCTCACTTCGAAGTTGAAAGTTGGAACACTGATTATGGTTTGTAAAAAAAAAAACAAAAAACGGCCGAATTGCTTGGCGCCGCCTAGGTGGCTTGGCGCTTCGAGGTGGGTCTCCACCTGACTATCGCCAAGCACCATTAAGAACACTGGTTTGATGACTGTTTTGTTTGAGATACTTGGAGTGTTTGAGTGGATGAAATGGTTTTTGGAGTTTGGATGAGCTTTTTGGTGTTGTTTTTGACTTGAAAACTTGGCTTGAAAACTGATTTTTGACTCTTCTCTCTAAAACAGTGTTTTCCCACAGAAAAATGACTTTCTCTTGCAGAAAAATGGTTCTCTCATGGCCTCCTCTCTCAATACATTGCATGTATTTATAGAGGTGTTTGAAGATGGAAATCATCATTAGTCAAGGCTTGGAGACTTAAAACGTGGTCTGAAAGCAACAGAACGTGCCTGCCAAGGTGTCTGCGTAGGGGAGCATTCTGCAGAAAAATGTCTGACCCACATGCCTGACCTGAGTGCTCAAGAATGGGTCCTGAGCGCTCAAGAATGGGTCCTGAGCGCTCAAGAATGGGTCCTGAGCGCTCAAGAATGGGTCCTGAGCGCTCAAGAATGGGTCTTGAGCGCTCAAAAGTGGTCCTGGGCGCTCAAGTTTGACTGGTCAACACTCTGGTTTGACGTGAGCGCTCAAGTTTGACTGCACAGCAGACCAAACTTCGCAGGGCCGCCGTGGGCACTCCCGAACTTTGTTTCACTTGCGGTTTGAAGCGTTCGGAAGCTAGTTGAGTTGGCTTTCAAATCCAATTTGTTTCATTGCATTATCATTTGTACTTTAAAAATGTGACCATTCTACCCTCAGCGCGTTGGGAAAGAAGCTATTTTGATAAAACGGACGCATCTCCCTCTTCTAAAATTGGACCGAGGCCCGCCTTATATTGATAAAAAGGAGTTTTAAAGTGCTAAAAGA